>ONZH01014070.1:0-178805 GCA_900303285.1 Rhinella marina | reverse complement strand
AAGTCCAGTATGGCCGTCCCTCTAGTCGGGTCCTGAAACAGTTGGGAAAGGTAATTGTCTTTGGTTATTGCCAAGAACCTGTTTCCTTTATGAGATATACAGGTTTCAGTTTCCCATTCTATATCTGGGTAGTTGAAATCCCCCATAATAACGACCTCATTATGATTTGCCGCCTCGTCTATTTCATTAAGAAGTAGATTTTCTGTGGACTCTGGTATATTAGGTGGTTTATAATAAAGTCCTATTAGTATTTTATTATTGTTTTTGGCTCCATTTATTTCTACCCACAGTGACTGCACATGTTCATGTCCCTCACTTATATCTTCCCGGAGTGTGGGCTTTAGACAGTCCAAAATTCTATTGTAATCCACGTGAGGTCATTTTGTAATCCAAACAGGTCACGTGTAATCCACATGGATAATATAAAATAGCAACGAATGGATAACCCTTTTTGCAAAGCGGGCTCCCAAATAACCTGAGAAAGGGGGAAAAGGGAAAATAGGCGCGCTTAGGCATAACTGGGAATTTTCTGCAGAATGGGGGGAGTCCTGACAAGCCATGTCCATCTGAGTGAAACAGTGTCAAACGGGGCAATAAAAACAACATAAACTAAAAACAAGTGCCAACTAGCTCTCACCCGTCAGGTGCAGTCCATGTTGTGGCTCCCATAGGTCCTCCAGAGGTGTCCTTTAAATCAGCCAGACTGACAGCCAGTAGAAGTGTTCCTCAGATGAGGGACCTGAAGTCCTCCTAGCTGGAACTGCTACTGAATGACATCAGAGGACGCTCCTGCCTCTTGTAGGCCAAGCTGGCTGCAGTGGTGGAGCTCCACTGCCCTCTTCTGCCAGAAGTCGGACTTGACTGGGTCTGGGTGGTGGTCACACTGGTGAGCGCTGCAGCCACTTGCGCCTTCACTTTTCCGGATACTCCTGCAAGGACAGCAGGGGTAAGGACTTCTGGCTGCAGCGGTTGAGGCAAGGTTGCACCCAGGGAAGAACCACCAGCTCCCATGGCTGCTGCTAACTTCATTTTCCAGGGTAGTTGGTACTGGATCACTGTCGACTGGAAAGTAAACGATGATGTCAACAGCTGACCCAGCTGAAAGGACTGTGAATGGTGGTGGTGGTGGTGGCAATCCAGGGATCAGAGGCTCCGGCTGTGGCTTCTCCCTGAAACGGAGGGTGCCATCTGGTGATTCCTGTAGGCAGCGCACGCGTCCTTCACCTGGTGGTTCCTCCAGCCAAACTTCTGGTGTTGCTGATGCAGGTACCAGGAGCTTAGATAATAAGGTAACCCCGGTAGCAAAGGGGCCTTTCAGGGATGCCATGGGGGTATATTCCACCTGATCCCCCACGTATAGGCTGTGACGGGGTTGGGGCAAGTATGGCTGTTTCATGGACCTGTGGCCTACAATGTACTCCTTGCCGTCTTCGTCGTCAGCAAGGAAGCCACAGCCTTGCCCCACTGAAAACCATAGGAGGGTTCCCTTACGCCGCTCCAGTGTAGGGTCTCCCGGCCTCGGATGGTCCAGTACTTGGATGACCCATTCTACCACCGCAATCTTGTAGTCCCATAGGGTCTGGGCTGTCACTGATGCAGGCACAATGGGATTCTGCTGCATGGAAGGTGTTTTTGTTCTCCTCCTGGGCGGTGGAGTGCCGCCCAAGCTGCCTCCACCGCTCCAGACAGCATGGCGAACATTGAGTCAGGAACCGGTGGGATTCTCTTTGCCAATTGTGACACTGTGATCTTCTCTGGACTGGCCGGTGGTTCGGGGTCGCTACCCCACACCATCTCTCCCCACTTTGGTTGCAGTTGTTTCGCCATGCTGTGGTATCTTGTTCACCGCTGGCTTGAACTGGAGAGGAGGGCGGAGTAATGAGGGAGTAGTCTTTACTCCCTATACGTGCAAATACTTAGTTTCTGGGTGGGCCGGGCTGGTTTTTTCCGCTTCTGAGGGGGGGTGTATCTTTACTTTTCCACTCTTGAGGGGGCGTATCGTCATTTTCCGGCACCAGGGTGTGCAAGAAGAATGCGTATGCTGCATACGTAGCGTACATAGCGTTAGCGTTCAAAATTTTAAAAACATTTACAAATAATACAAAGTAAATCTGAAAAAATCTGGATTCGCTTCAGAGTAGGAAATTTGTAAGAGTCGTAACAAATCTACGAAGCGGCAAATAGATTTGTTTATCTCTAACCAGGACCAATCCCTGCACACAAATACAGCACAAAAACTAAGGATATAACATACATACAGTATCAGAACCAAGCCCATAACATAAATGCAACACCAAAACCAAGCTCTTACCATCAATACAGAACTAAGACAATGCTCATAACATAAATACAGCACTAGAACGAAGCTCATATCATAAATAAAGCACCACAACCAATGAAATAAAATAAATACAGCATGAGAACCAATAATATAACATAAGTACAGTACCAGAAACAAGGGCATAACATAAATAAAGGCATATGACAAGGCTACTGACATAAAAACAATACCAGCAACAAGCATATAATATTATATAATAGAGCATCAGATCCAAGCTCATAACATAAACGTGGTACCAGAACCTAGTTCATAACATAAATATAGTATCATAACCAAGCTCATAATATAAATACAGCATCAGAACCAAGCCCAAAACATAACCTGCGCCTGAACCAAGGACATAATATAAATATAGTACCAGAATGAAGGATATAATAAAACTGATAATGGGGGATTTTGCTTATTGGAAATTGGAGATTTATGTCTATTTCCATATTCCGTCCCTTTTATTCCGTTCCTAGACTGTTGTCTTTCGTTCCTATATAACCCGCTTATTCTGTGTATTATATACACCTCTCCAGTCCTTCATACACCCCAGGAGTAACATACAACCCTCGCAGATACTTATATATAAAAATACTTTACTGATAACATAGAGGTGACAAAGCAATGGACATTACATAAAGATATAGACACTACAAATAACACAATACATAGAGGAAACCACCACACACACAGCTGCCTCTTTTCCTGCCCTCCCCGGATGCTAAGCAATGTGGTTAATAATGTGTATGTATATAAAGTATATCCAGAGTCCACCAATATACAGTCTACTGGATCTACACTTCTACGCAACTCACATCAAGTACCTGACCATGTACATGTACATATAGAGACTCATGCATAAATAGCATATATAATCTACACATCTGTAAACATGTATAATAGAATACAATAGCAGACTACAAATATCTATATGTACACATATAAAGTCTACTGGGATATTATACTTATATACATACACACATATACCTTAGCTTGCTCAAGTGTTGTTGGTCCAGAGGGTGGCAGGAAGATAGAGAGAGAGCCCAAGTTTCAAATAGGATATATCTCCCTGTGTCCAAGCCCCCACCATTGACTCCAGCCTATGACCATCCAAATATCTTCCCAATCTGTTGGCCAAGAGAATGTTCTCCAACTACTTTTACAATGTAACCTTCCTGCCTTTGATATGCTAACAAGGGACACAATGACCAAATGGCTTCTGGTCATACTGATATCACTCAATGGATGAATCTCACTGAATAATATCAGTATATGCTGTATCATATTTGTGTGGTCTTGGACTGAGGCTCTGGCTGGGAACCATATTTTCCTGTAACAAAGACCCAAACTCAAAACATAAATTCAGCCCCAGAACTCAGTCTTTAACATAAATTCAGCACCAGAACCAAGCCTGATAAATAAATATACCATCAGAACCAAGCTTTTAACAATTAAGCACATAACATAAATACTGAACCAAGGCCAGGCTAATAATAACAGTATCAGAAGGGGAGCTCATAACATGAATGAAGCATCAAAAATGCTCACAACATAAATGCAGAACGGGATCAACAACATAACATAATATGCCATCAAAATCAAGCTCATTACTTCAATAGAGCACCAGAACCAAGCCCATAGCCTAACTAGAGGAACAAAACAAAATACAATATAAATAAAGCATCAGAACCAAGCTCATATCATAAATACCAATGTACCATTACCAATCTCGCTACATAAATCCAGCATTCAAAACCAAGAAAATGCATAAATATAAATACAGCACCTGAACCAAACCCATTACACAAATTCAACATCAGAACAAAGCTTATACCATTATTACAGAACTGGAACCAAGCTGAAAACATAAATTCTGCCATAGAACTAAGCACATAACATAAAAAAGCACCAGAACCAAGTCCATTAATTAAATACAGCACCACAACCAATGACATAACATACAGTAAATACAGCACCAAGACGAAACTCATAAAATAAGTTCAGCACCTGAACCAATAACATAAATACAGTACCAGAACCAGGCACATAACATAAATACAGCACCAGAACCAAGCTTGTAACATAAATACATTACCAAGTACTAGGAACAGGCTCATTACAAATACAGTACCAGAACACAAGGCAAATTCAGCTACAGAATCAAGCTTATAAGATAAATGCAGCACCACAACAAAGCTCTTAACATGAAAAGAGCACCATATCCAAACACATACTATAAATGAAGCATCAAATCAAAGTTATATCATAAATACAGTACCAGTACCAGAACCAATCCTAGCTCAAAGGCTGTCTTACATTTAGAACTGGCACTGGATGTGCCGAAGTTATGGAGAGACCTGCGTCTCTTCATAACTTTGGCGGATCCACCACCTGCACAGGTCCTTTATTAAAAAGGCATCTAAAATTCTGGTCTTAATAAATGTGTCCCTAAGTCCCTGAGATGAATGGAATAACAGAACCAAGCTCATACAGTGAAGGAAATAAGTAGTTGATCCCTTGCTGATTTTGTAAGTTTGCCCACTGTCAAAGACATGAACAGCCTATAATTTTTAGGTTAATTTTACTAGTGAGAGATAGAATATCCCCAAAAAAATCCAGAAAATCACATGGTCTAAATTATATATATTTATTTGCATTTTGCACAGAGAAATAAGTATTTGATCCCCCTGGCAAACAAGACTTAATACTTAGTGGCGAAACCCCACATGTCAGAAGGAATTTTGGTCCACTCCTCTGCATATCATCTCTAAATCATTAAGATTTTGAGGCTGTCGCTTGGCAACTCTGATCTTCAGCTCCCTCCATAAGTTTTGTATGGGATTAAGGTCTGGAGACTGGCTAGGCAACTCCATGACCTTAATGTGCTTCTTTTTGAGCCACTCCTTTGTTGCCTTGGCTGTATGTTTTGGGTCATTGTCTTGCAGGAAGACCCAGCCACAACCCATTTTTAATGTCCTGGTGGAGGGAAGGAGGTTGTCACTCAGGATTTTATGGTACATGGCTCCATCCATTCTCCCACTGATGTGGTGAAGTAGTCCTGTGCCCTTAGCACAGAAACACCCCCAAAACATAATGTTTCCACCTCCATGCTTGACAGTGGGGACGGTATTCTTTGGGTCATAGGCAGCATTTCGCTTCCTCCAAACACAGCGAGTTGAGTTTATGCCAAAGAGCTCATCTGACCACAGCACCTTCTCCCAATCACTCACAGAATCATCCAGGTGTTCATTTGCAAACTTCAGATGGGCCTGCACATGTGCCTTCTTGAGCAGGGGGAACCTTCAGGACACTGTAGGATTTTAATCCATTATGGCATAATGTGTTACCAATGGTTTTCTTGGTGACTGTGGTCCCAGCTGCCTTGAGATCATTAACAAGTTCCCCCCTTGTAGTTTTAGGCTGATCTCTCACTTTTCTCATGATCAAGGATACCCCACAAGGTGAGATTTTGCATGGAGACCCAGAACGACGTCGATTGACAGTCATTTTGTATGTCTTCCATTTTCTTACTATTGCACCAACAGTTGTCTCCTCCTCTCCCAGCGTCTTACTTATGGATTTGTAGCCCATTCCAGCCTTGTGCAGGTCTATGATCTTATCCCTGACATCCTTAGAAAGCTCTTTGGTCTTGCCCATGTTGTAGAAATTACAGTCTAACTGATTAATTGAGTCTGTGGACAGGAGTCTTTTATACAGGTGACCATTTAAGATGGCTGTCTTTAATGCAGGTATCGATTTGATTAGGAGTGTCTAACTGGTCTGGAGGAGCCTGAACTATTAATGGTTGGTAGGGGATCAAATACTTATTTCTCTGTGCAAAATGCAAATAAATATATATACAATTTAGACCATGTGATTTTCTGGAATTTTTTGGGGGGATATTCTATCTCTCACTGTTAAAATTAACCTACCCTAAAAATTATAGACTGTTCATTTCTTTGACAGTGGGCAAACTTACAAAATCAGCAAGGGATCAAATACTTATTTCCTTCACTGTACCATTAATACAGAACTGGGACCAAGCTCATAACATAAATATAGCAGCTAAAACAAGCACATAACATAAATACAGCGCCCAGTGTCGGACTGGGGTGCCTAGGGCATGCCAGTTAAATTTATTAAGGGGGCCCACCGTACAGATACATTCAAATATTACCTGCTCACAACGCAGCAAGATGCTACTAGATAATGGGGAGAAGAGGATAGTGGCTAGCTTTCCTCTATACCTAGAAGTCATCTCAGCTCTGATCTTGTCTATAGTAAAAACTGGGGAGTTTCTTTAATAATCTATCAAGTGTTTTATATGAACATAGGCTGTTTGAAGTGCTGTACATTGAAAATGTGTATGTAGTGCAGTAAGTCTACTGTTTTTTGTGCCACTTGTGCGGGAGACTAAGGGCTCATCTTGCTCATGGGCCCACCGGGAGATTCACCTGTACCCCTGTGGGCCAGTCCAAGCCTGACATGCCTGAACCAAATTAATAACCTAAATGCATCCCCAGAACCTGGCTCATAACATGAATACAGCAGCAAGACAAAGTATGGCAAATACAGCACCAGAATTAAAGGGGTTATCCAATTTCTCAAACAACCCCCTCCATGTGCCGGGTCCCTCACAGGTAATATACTTACCCTGCTTCTGGAGCCGCTTCTGGTTCCTGCACTGCCACTGCTGCCTCTCCATGTACATGGATGAAAACATCTGGTGTCGGGGGGAGCAGCGAATGGCAGGCAGGGCCGAGCCTCCCTAGTGTCACCCACGATGCTAGGGAGGCTTGGCCTGTCCCTGCCTGTCATTGGCTGTTCCCCCCGACACCAGATGTTTTCAGCAGCAGTGGTGTGGGGACCAGGAACAGCGCAGGGAGTGGGATGTGGGTTAAGTATATTACCTGTGAGCAGGGGCAGGCTGGGCCGGTGTATGTCAGGGCCGCCATGGCTCCTGAACTCAATTGTATCTGCATCCACTAGATGCAGATACAATTGTGCCAGTAGCAGCCAGCGCAGGCGGAGCAGGGAACCTCTGGTTCCCTGCTCCGCTACTCCCGGTGGCCGGTGCACAGATGTGATGTAGGCGGCGCGATGACGTCATCGCGCCGCCTGCGACGTTCCTCGGGAGCAGACCCGCCGGAAGAGGCCGGGTCTGCATCGTGGGACCGCGCCTGGACAGGTGAGTATTAACTGCCCTCCCCCTATGCTCTCTATATGCACCCCTTAACCTAATACTGCCCCCTGCCTCCCTATTACTGACCCCCATACTGGCCCTGCCTTACCCTAATACTGGCCCCTGCCCACCTAGTACTGACCACCCTGCCTTACCCTGGCCCTGACCCTAATACTGGCCCCTGACCCCTAATACTGACCCTGCCTGACCCCTAACCCTAGTACTGGCCCCTGACCTCTAATACTGACCTGCATTAACTCATAACCCTAATATAGGCCCCTGACCCCTAATACTGGCCCTGCCTGACCCTTAATCCTAGTACTGGGCCCTGACCTCTAGTACTGGCCGCTGACCACTTATTTTGGCCCCTGACCCCTACCCTAGTACTGACTTCTAACCTTGGACCCCTAACCCTGATACTAGCCCCTTACCCCCTAGTACTGACCCCTAATACTGGCCCTGTCGCACCCCTAAGGCTACTTTCACACTTGCGTCAGCAGGATCCGCTTGTGAGATCCGTCCAGGCTCTCATAAACGGATCCGTCCTGATAATACAACCGTCTGCATCCGTTCTGAACGGATCCGTTTGTATTATCTTTTACATAGCCAAGACGGATCCGTTCTGAACTCCATTGAAAGTCAGTGGGGGACGGATCCGTTTACTATTGTGCATGAGTAAACGGATCCGTTCCCATTGACTTACATTGTAGTCATGACGGATCTGTTTCCATTCCGCTCAGTCAAGCGGACACCAAAACGCTGTCAGAGCGGAATGGAGACGGAACGGAGGCAAACTGATGCATTTTGAACGGATCCTTTTCCATTCAGAATGCATTAAGGAAAAACTGATCAGTTCAGGACCGTTTGTGAGAGCCTGTGACGGATCTCACAAACGGATCCTGCTGACACAAGTGTGAAAGTAGCCTAACCCTAGTACTGGCCCCTGACCTCTAATACTGGCCCCTGACCCCTACCCTAGTACTGACCTGTAACCCTGGACCCCTAACCCTAATATTGACACCTAATCCTGTCCCTAACCCTAATATTGACTGCTAACCCTAATACTTACCCCTAATACTTTCCCTATCTCTAATACTACGCCATACAGACCCCTAACCCTACTACTGACCCCTAACCCTGAGGCTACATTCACATGACCATATGTGTTTTGAGGTCCACAAATTGCGGATCCACAAAACACGGATACTGGCCGTGTGCATTCCACATTTTGTGGAACACACATGCCCAGCCCTATGATAGAAATGCCTGTTCTTGTCTGCGATTGCGGTCAAGGATAGGACATACTCTATCTTTTTTTTGCGGGGCTTGCGGAACGGAACTTAGGATTTGCGGCCCCTTTGAAGTGAATGGAAATACGGTTGTTTGAATGTACCCTAGTGCTGCCTCTAACCCCAGTACTGGCCCCTAACTGATACTGACCCTAATTCTAATACTGGCCCTAAGGGTGCATTCAGACAACCGTATTCAGACAACCATATTTCTAAGTCTGAATCTGTTCCGCAATTTTGCCGAACGGGTGCGGACCCATTCATTTCAATGGGGCCGCAAAAGATGCGGACACCACACCATGTACTGTCCACATACATAGTTCCGTTCCCCCAAAAAAATATAGTGCATATGCCCTATTCTTGTCCGCAAGAATAGGCATTTCTATATAGGGCTGGCACTGTGCGTTCCGCAAAATGTGGAACGCACAAGGCCAGTATATGTGTTTTGCGGATCCACAATTTGGGGACTGCAAAACACTTTCGGTCGTCTGAATGTAGCTTTATGCTAATACTACGCCTATCCCTAATACTGACCCCTAACCCCAATACTGACCCCTAACCCCAATACTGGCCCTTAACTCTAACACAGTGACCATAATATATGACTGTCCACATATATCTCTACACACTGCATTTTTTTCACCTGACATATACACACAGAGTACTGATATGTCAGGTAGAAGGTATAATAGATGCAGTGGGTAAACGTATATAGTATATACAGCAGTGTACTGATATGTGAGGTACGAGGTATAATACATGCAGTTTCTACAGGTATATAGTATACAACGCAGTGTACTCATGTGAGATACAAGGTGTAATTTATACATCACACCTCACATATCAGTACACTGTTGTATATATTATATATCTGTACACACTGCATCTAATATACGTCATACTTCACATATGAGTACACTGCTGTATATACTATATATCTGTACACACTGCATCTATTATACCTCATACCTCACTTATCAGTACACTGCTGTATATACTATATATCTGTACACACTGCATCTATTATACCTCATATCTCACATATCAGTACACTGCTGTATATACTATATATCTGTACACACTACATCTATTATACCTCACATATCAGTACACTGCTGTATATACTATATATCTGTACACACTATATCTATTATACCTCGTACCTCACATATCAGTATACTCCTGTATATACTATATATCTGTACACACTATATCTATTATACCTCACATATCAGTACACTGCTGTATATACTATATATCTGTACACACTGCATCTAATATACGTCGTAGTTCACATATCAGTATACTGGTGTATATGCTATATATCTGTATATACTGCATGTATTATAAAAGTATAGATGCAGTGTGTACAGATATATATACAGCAGTGTACTGATATGTGAGGTATGAAGTATAATACATGCAGTGTGTACATATATAGTATATACAGCAGTGTACTGATATGTGAGGTATGATGTATAATAGATGCAGTGTGTACTGATATATAGTATATACAGCAGTGTACTGATATGTGAGGTATGAAGTATAATACATGCAGTGTGTACAGATATATAGTATATACAGCAGTGTACTAATATGTGAGGTATGAGGTATAATAGATGCAGTGTGTACAGATATATAGTATATACAGCAGTGTACTAATATGTGAGGTACAAGGTATAATAGATACAGTGTGTACAGATATATAGTATATACAGCCGTATACTGATATGTGAGGTACGAGGTATAATAGATGCAGTGTGTATAGATATATATTATATGCACTGCTGTATATACTCTATATACCCACTGCATCTAGCTTGTCATGTGACCGTTAGCAACTTGTAGCCAGTGACGTCTCACCCACTGCAATCTAGCTTTTACCGAGTATTATAATACAGTGTGTGTACGCTGTATTCAGAGGGCACACTGAAGGGTCACTATAGACAAATGGGCACATATACTGCAAGAGGCAAAATACATAAAGGGGGCACACTGAAGGGGCACTATACACAAAGGGGCACATATAAGAGGCACGTTTTATAAGGGGCACCAAGCATGTGGCACTAGCATTAGGGGAACTGTGTGTGGCACTATAAACAGAGGGCACAGGGCATATGACACTATATACAGAGGGCACAGAGCATGTGGCACTATAAACAGAGGACACAGAGCATGTGGCACTATATACAGAGGGTAAAGGGCATATGGCACTGTATACAGAGGGCACAGAGTATGTGGCACTATATATAGAGGGCACAGGGCATATGACACTATATACAGAGGGCACAGAGTATAGGGCACAGAGCATGTGGCACTATATACAGAGGGCACAGAGTGTGTGGCACTATATACAGAGGGCACAGAGCATGTGGTATTATATACAGAGGGCATATGGCACTGTATACAGAGGGCACAGAGTATGTGGCACTATATATAGAGGGTACAGGGCATATGACACTGTATACAGAGGGCACAGAGTATGTGGAACTATATACAGAGGGCACAGAGTGTGTGGCACTATATGCAGAGGGCACAGAGCATGTGGCACTAATGCTGCTGTTATATTCAGGGCACAGAATGTGGCACTAAGATGAGTTTGTGTCAGTATGCAGGGTGCCAATGTGTTGGTAAAGCGTGAAGCTGAAGACATCTTCTCGGCAAAATCTGCAAAGCTGCATTGTGGATGGGATGAGTCGTCATGGTGGTCTGAACCAGATGGGGAAGAACTCAGGAAGAGACGTCACCTGTAAGTCACTAAATGGAAATTATTATTATGCTACTGACTGTGTATGATGGGAGCTGTAGTCACCTGGATGATCTACAGCTGATGATGGGTGGTAGCATGCTGTTTTGCGCAACAACTCCCAGCATCCCTTTACACTTGTTCAGGCCATACTGGGAGCTGTAGTTTCATATGGCAAGGGCTGACCTGACTACTCAGATGGTATCTGTACTAAACCTTTAAAATCTGGTAATGTATTTATGTATTGAACTTGGTTCTGGTGCTGTATTTATGTAGAGAACTTGGTTCTGGTGATGTATTTATGTATTGAACTTGGTTCTGGTGCTGTATTTATGTAGAGAACTTGGTTCTGGTGCTGTATTTATGTAGAGAACTTGGTTCTGGTGATGTATTTATGTAGAGAACTTGGTTCTGGTGATGTATTTATGTAAAGAAATTCGTTCTGGTGATGTATTTATGTATTGAACTTGGTTCTGGTGCTGTATTTATGTAGAGAACTTGGTTCCGGTGATGTATTTATGTAGAGAACTTGGTTCTGGTGATGTATTTATGTAGAGAACTTGGTTCTGGTGATGTATTTATGTAGAGAAATTGGTTCTGGTGCTGTATTTATGTAGAGAACTTGGTTCTGCTGATGTATTTGTGTAGAGAACTTGGTTTTGGTGCTGTATTTATGTATTCAACTAGGTTCTGGTGCTGTATTTGACTTATGGGTTTAGTTATGGTGCTATATTTCTTGTTGATTTTGTTGCTGTATTTGACGTATGGGCCTGGTTCTGGTGTTGTATTCATGCAGTGAACTTGGTTCTGGTGCTGTGTTTGACTTCTAGGTTTGGTTCTGGTGCTGTATTTATGTAGAGAACTTGGCTCTGGTGCTGTATTCATGTAGAGAACTTGGTTCGGGTGATGTATTTATGTAGAGAACCTGGTTCTGGTGCTGTATTTATGTAGAGAACTTGGCTCTGGTGCTATATTTATGTAGAGAACTTGGTTCTGGTGCTGTTTTTGACTTATGGGTTTGGTTCTGGTGCTGTATTCATGCAGTGAACTTGGTTCTGGTGCTGTGTTTGACCTCTAGGTTTGGTTCTGGTGCTGTGTGTATGTAGTGATCTTGCTCTGTATTTGTGTGTTAAACATACATCTGATGCTATACGTCTAATACTATCCATTCACATTTGCGCTTGGGTCACAGATTCTGTTAAAAAGACCGGGCAGAAAAGTTCTGCATGCAAGACTTTTTTGTTCGGTAAAGGAGCAGCATCCTGAGCAGACCCTATTGTACTCAATGGAGTCTCTTCAGCTCAGGGGTTGGTAAATCTGCCGCCTTTTAACCATTTAAAGCCCATTTACCTATACCGGCTTTATGGTAGGCGGAGTTAAACAGGTTAAGGGTGGGCCGCTACACATGGGCCAGTGCTGTGTGCTTGCCACCCAGGCTAAAATTTGCCAGCCAGCCCCTGCCTGTGAGGGGCCCGGCACATGGGGGGGCTGTTTGAGAAATTTGATAACCCCCTTTTAGCTCATAACATAAATAGAGCACCAGAACCAAGCATATAATATAAATACAGCCATGACTACTGACCAATGGAGGTAAGAGACACTGTTGTGGAGCACCGAGGGATCAGGCAAAACCATAGTCAAGGACAAGCGGAGGTCAGGGTAGGCTGGAGAGGTTCCAATCCAGGAATCAGACAGAAGTCAGGTCAGGCAGTAGAGGGTCAAATCCACTAGTTAGGCAGTATTCGGACACAAGTAGACAGACACTATCTCAATGGACCTTTGCAGGGTATGCAAGTTAAAGGATATGGAGACCTTTGTAAAAAAAATTTTTTACACTAATTAATTTATTTTATGGAGAAAATCATTTCTCCAATTGGTTCTCTTTAGCTATCTTTTTTTTCATTTTTGTTCTACAGCCTGCTGTGTTTCCTATGCACAGCAGGCTGTTCTCAGTGAGTTTACAGAGAATCCGTCACTCTACCGTTCTCTGTAACTCCTCCTAATCCACACGGGAGCGCACAGGGTCTCCCTCTCCCTCCTTCACCTGAAGAAGAATCAGCCCCCAGCCGCCCCCCCCCCCCCCCCCCTCAGTTCAGAATGACCAAGCGGTGAGCAGTACCAGCTCTAACATAAGCCGACACTCTGCTTCAAATCGCAGTTTAACCCCTTCCATGCCATGGTCCTTAGTGACCGCTGTGTGGAAGGAGCTAGCCATCGAGCCCCATTGGCAGCAGCCCAATGCTTGAAGGGTTAATGCCCCCCCTTCCTAGTGGTGCCACAAGTAACAACCACCTGCCCCCCAGTTCAAGATGGCCGGCGCAACACCCCTCCCCCCCTCCCGAAGTCGGGACTGTGGGGAGAACAAGCTTCCCCCCCCCCCATGCCATCGTGACTCAAAGGGAGTCCCTGCCTCCAGGGTCCTCTGCCTTGTCTTCCTCATTGCCCTGTAGCTCCTCTGGCTGCTCCTGCTTCTCCTCTCCTGTCACCTGTGTAGAAAAACCACCCATTTCTCTTGTTTGTGCTCGAATGTCCTCCTCCTTTTCCTCTTCCAGTTCAGTTCCCACAGGGCTCATTTGGCCATGAGATGTAGTCGCCACATCTCCTGTCCCCTGACCAGCTAGATTTACCAGGATATGAATGAGTGGAATGACGTTGTTCATCCCGCAGTCCTGGTGACTGACAAATAAAGTGGCCTCCTCAAAGGGCACAAGCAAATGGCAGGTGTCATGCATGAGCTGCCACTGGCTGACATCGAAGTTACACAGGGGAGTACCTCTGTCCACTTGGATAATCAAGAAATCGTTTATGGCCTTTCTCTGTTCGTACAGTCGGTCCAACATATGGAGCGTGGAATTCCAATGGGTGGAAATGTCACATATCAGCCTATGTTGGGGGACACCATTCTGCCGCTGTAGCTCAAGGAGGGTGTGCTTGGAGGTGTACGGGTGGCAGAAGTGCATGCAAAGTTTCCTGGCCATTTTTACGATGTCTTGCAGATCGGTAGAAGACTATAGGAACCGCTTGATAACCAGATTGAACACATGCATCATGCAGGGCGCATGGCACAGCCCTCCTTGATGCAGCGCCGACACCATGTTCTTCCCGTTGTCGTTCACCTTTGTTCCGATTTTGAGTTGTTGCGGGGAAAGCCAGGATTGGATTTCTTGATGAAGGATGCAGAGCAGTTCCTCCCCTGTGTGACTCAGTTCGCCCAGGCAAACAAGGTGTAGAACCGCGTGACACCTCTGTGCTCTGTACATGTGGTATGCTGGTGGAGCACTGTGAATTGTCCCTGCAATGGAGGCTGAGGACATGGTAGAGGATGAGGAGGCAGACATTGTCACAGGACGAATGGTTTGAGAACGTGGAGGCGGAAGCGGCATCGCCTAGCCAAGTTGCTGGTTTGGCTTTGCAGGAACCACATTTACCCAGTGGGCCTTAAATGACATATACTGTCCCTGACCATAATTAGAGCTCCACACGTCGGCACTGCCGTGCACTTTGGCAGACATCGACAGGCTCAAGGACTGGCCCACCTTCTGTTCTACTTATTTGTGCAGGGCTGGTACTGACTGTTTCGCAAAGAAATGACGGCTTGGAACTCTCTTTGCTCGGCAAAAGCCATCAGTTCTCTGAAAAGTTCAGAGTCCACCACTTGGAAAAGTAGGGACTGCAGCACCAGCAACTTGGCCAGGAGCACGTTCAGCTTCTGCGCCGTTGGATGTTGTTATGCTGATAAGAGCAAGACTTCAGGTTCGGATACTCTTTAAAGAGAGACTCTTAACTGAACTACAGCTACACTTCCAAGGAAGGTTTATAATATGATTTTATTAAATATAATAAGTAGTGTATACATATAGTGATATAATGTCCTTCTTTTGCACTTATTTATACACAAAGGATAAAGAACATAATACACAATTATATCAACACTTCATCTGGAGTCCTGACTACATCTAGAATGAAGGTACATACATCACCAATTGAGTTATCATCATCTGACAGCGACATCAGCTGGGAAGCCCTTTCAGCGAATGCAGTCAGAGTCTGGATCGGGAAAACACCGGTCCCTACACGATGCGTCCCCCCGTAGGATGAGCTTCTGACTTATTTCCTGAAGGGTTACAGCTATATACCAATTAAATAAAGAGCTCCATTCCCTAGTGGAACGTAGCCAGCACATGCGCTGTATAATTGTCACTGTGTACGTGTTGTTCATCTGCTCTCACCGCAGACCTTGGAGCGGCCAGTTCCCAGGTCCGCAGCGAGTCAGAATCCCAAAACAACCTTGAGAAAATATGTAGACAAAACCTTACTCTGTGCACCTGCATTCACAGGTCTTAAATCAACACTTTAACTGAACAGATACAAAATGGAATTCAAATGATCAGAAACTTCATCTTCACACTTTAGATGTGTACATGCATACTGCTGTTGCTTGGCAATGGCTTTGCTGATCAATTGCTGACAGAATTACTGACGAGGAGTAGGAGGAAGAGCAGGAGCATCAGATGATGGGAAGGACAGACAGCTCCCTTCGGCTAAGGTGGTGGAACCTTGACTGCCTGAAACGTGCTGCGGCAGGCTGAACCACCGAATTGGAGTGACGGTTCTTCCAGGCCACTTTATGGTGACGCTGCATATGTTGAAGCAGGGCTGTGGTGCCAACATTGGCACCTTGGCCATGCTTTACCTTCTGCCCACAGATTCTACAAATGGCTAGGTTCACCTCACCTCACTGCCCTCTGCCACAGTGACAGCCAGCTAAAGAGGCACACGCAGTAAGTCAGCACTGGGGGAGGTGAAACAGGTAGTAGTTCAGGGTGGTATGGTACACCATATACTAAGCAGCAGCTGGCATAGTAAATGGGGGAAGGATTGCACAATATATGAAAGTCAGCTGGCACAGTTTATCGGGTAAGGCTTCTTTCACGCTAGGGGGTTAGGCTTGTCCGGCAGGCTGTTCCAACAGGGGAAAAGCCTGCCACATCTGTACTAACGATTTCACATGTGTGCTGCCGGAAGTCCGCCCTGGCCCCTTTCACTATAATGGGGATGGGCTAGAGATCCGGCCGCAGCACTGCAAACATGCCGAGAGGCGACTAGACAATAAATGCAGTGTGCTCAATGAAACATTAATTCTACTTCACTATTTTGGATACACTTCCGATGAACCAGAGGGACCTCTAAAGTAACATACAACTAAAAGAGACAAAAGAACCACTTTCAATTGTTGGTCGAGCGAACTTAGTTAAGATGGTGCTAATGCCGCAATTTTTATACATGTTACACAATAGCCCTGTGTGGATACCTATGCGCTACATTTATAAAATTCAGGGATTGTTAACAGTCCCCGAGAATCTGGCTGGAAACTCTACAAAGGGATAAGGATAATGGGGGTTTGGCAATTCCCAATCCATGGTTATATTTCCTGGCAGTGCAAGCTCAGCAGTGTAAAGCATGAGGACCACCGAACAGTTTGAGTCCGGTAGGGATATTGATTTCATATTTGATGGGAGTGAAACCACCGGGGTATATATTGGAACTTGGCTCCGTTGTCCGTCCCCCAGAAACCACACCTAGTGTGACCTTGGTGTACAAGGTATGGCAAAAACTAAAAGAAATAACCAAGATCCAAGGTTGTAGTGCCCTGACCCCATTATGGAACAATCCCAGCCTTCCAGAACTAAAGAAACTGACAGATTTTGGTTTATAGGAAACTGAGGGAGTGATAATAACGGGATATTTAACAGTTTTGAGCAGTTAAGGGAAGAGTTTGACTTGCCACATTCTGTCTTTTATCAATATCTGCAGCTCAGACATGCTATGGCTGCACAGAGCAAGACATGTAAATTGGCCATACAAGCCTCAATGATAGCGGATCAGATCAGAAAAGGGGATGAGACTAAGGGAGTTATCTCTGTGTTTTACAAGTTATTACTGTCATTCTATCAAGAACGTTTTTCATTAACGACAAAGGAAAAATGGTCACAAGATGTCGGTTCATTGACAGATGAGCAGTGGGCAGGAGTCTTATCCTTGGGGGCCATCACTCTCGCTATGCGAGACACATAGATTATCACAATTATATCTCATACATAGAGTCTATAGGACACCTATGTTTCTCCATAAATTGGGGATACGTGAAACGTCTGCTTGCCCCAAATGTGATTTTACTGAGGCGCATTTACTTCACATGTTCTGGGAATGTGCTGCCATAATGTCTTTCTGGTGTGCTGTTCTAGATATTATATTTGAAATGTACAAAATCAGACTAACAGCAGAACCAACAATATGTTTATTAGGTATACTACAAGATGAACCAGCAGAAGGAATTAGCATAGGTATAAACAGATTGCTTTATAAAGCTAGAAAACTGGTCCCTAAACACTAGCCACTGTATCACTGGATATCTGCCACTGTATCATCTAAAGAGGAATTTATAGCCCGCATGAATGTCATAATTAGCATGGAGAGGGGAGTGAACTATAAAAGAGGAACACTTAAAAAGTTTGACTCCATCCTGGGTCCTTGGATTAAGACGCCAGGTCTGCCTTCTAGACGTCTACTTTTTCTACAATTGAGGAGTAATACCACATAAACTAAAACAAAAAGAGGTAATCATCTTAGAAACAGTGTGACAGAAACAAAGTGTGCTATATATGGCATATATACCTATTATGTGAGATGGTGGGAGGAATGTTATAGGTGAATCACGGTGCGGTTTGGGGTTGGGAAGGGGTGGGAGGGTAGGATAGGGTCTTTGGGTTCCTACTGTAAATGACCCTTGCGGGGTTCTATTCTGTTTACCATGCATTTTATGTATGTGATCATACCTACTTTTTGTTTGTTGTTGTATCATTGCAAAAAGAAAATCAATAATAAATGATTTGATTTAAAAAAAGAGAAAAGAATTACAACACCCACAAAGCATACATCTCTCTTAACAAAACATGCAAGCTAGTTCTTTTTCTAGAAGGGCAAAAGAACCAGAATGTCTCAAGAGAAATTTGCCTTAGTTTTTAAACAAATTTATGTAGCAAAGCTATGAAAATAGCTAAGACAGCCTCACATCTGCAACTGGCTCTTTCAATAAAATTTTTCCATTCAGGTTGGTTACAAGTAGGGATGAGCCAATCGAGCTTCGAGTCTGAAGTTGATTCTCTCAAAACTTCATTTTAATGCTGTACAGCATCAAAATGTATGAGCCCCGGCAAGAGAAATTCATTATCACAAGTCTCGTGGAAGTTCGGTGAATAACTTAAGGATTTGATTTTTGAACTTGAAGTCAAAAATCTGAAGTTGGATCTGAAGTCAGCTTCGTTGTTAAAATGTTTTTCAAGTTTAAAAATCGAATATCAAAGTGATTCACCAAAATCTTGCCAGACTTTGGTGATAACTAGAGATGAGCGAACGTGCTCGTAACGAGCACTGTACCGCTCGGCTCCCCTGCGCTCGCATGGGCGCAGGCAGACGCTTCCCACTTAATCTGTGACTTTTGAAATTCACTGGAATTCCACTTTGCACAGGCTGAGCAAAGCCATGAATGATTTTATCATGCACCGGACCTCCTCAGCAGTTTAAACAAGGTGAGGCAATGGAAGCTCATCAGAGACGCCTGTCATGTGGTGAAGCCCTTTGAAGAGGCCACAAAATTTGTCAATGGGGACAACTGATGCAGCAATTGACGACGATGTAAGAAGAATAGCTAATGCATCTTGCTGTCTTCCCTGTAGCTGTTGAGGACCAACAAAGAAAAAACTTCAATGGAGGAGGAGAATCAGAATGAGGAGCTTGAGCCAATGGAGGAGGGGGAGGCAGAGGTGGAAGAGCAGGAGGATAATGATGATGATACCGGCCACGACACACAATCATCTTACTGGGTGGGCAGAGCTGGAAAGAACTCACTCCTCAGGCACACTGGCCAGGATGATGAGTTTTATACTTGCTTGCACTGAGGAAAATAGGGAAATGTTTTCCTCCCACCAAAAGCGAGGCCCATATCCACTGCCATCTTGGAGAGGGTTTTCAGTCAAGCATGGGATATGGTGACACTCAAATGGACCAAGTTGTTCTCTGCCAGTGTTGAAAACATCAAAATGAACCAGGCATGGATCCAAGAGGATTTTCACCCTCTTCCAGCTGAAGCTGATAAATAGTCTTGCTGATGGTGACCCATCTTGCCACTGTTGTTGTGTGCCTACCTACCTGCCTTGCAGTTGCCTGCTTACTATCATGTTCTGTATGGCTGCTACTCCTTGTTGCTAATAATAATTATGACTTGTGTGTGCATTCTGCCCCTGTTAAGACATAATTTTTGGAGGCTTGGTCCCAACAAGCCACTCTTTCTTCTGGCAAGTAACAGTTACTCGTGTCATATGGGCAGGCTTTCTGCCCCTGTGAAGGCATAATTTTTGGACTCTGTGTTTAAAAACCATCTACCCCCCATAAGGGACAATTTTTGGAAGCTTTGTAATATGTAAAAGAATAACACATACGGCACTGTGTGTTTTTAAACAAACTGTTTGTTAATGCCATCAAACATGCGTTTACCCATAGCTATATATGTCAGTGTCACTATTGCTATTGCTGTTGCTGTTTTCAAGAGCTTGGGAAGGGGGAGATAAAATGCAAAAATGTATAAAAAAATTAAAAGGGTTTTGTGAGATTTTTTTTTTTTACGTATAACCTATCCTCTGGATAGGTCATCAGTATCTGATCAGTGGAGATAAAAGTCCTGGGACTTCCGCTGATCAGCTGTTTTGAGAAGGTGCTGCTGCCTTCTTACAGCTTACCAAGCACAGCGCCATACATTGTATAGCGGCTGTTCTTGGTATTGCAGCTCAACCCCATTCACTCCTATGGGGCTGAGCTGCTCCAAGGCCATGTGATTGATGATTGTGTCGTCACCCGGCCTAGGAAAAGCTGAGAGAAGGCTACGATGCTCACAAGCGTGCTGCTGCCTTCTCAGTTACTGATGACCTATCCTGTGGACAGGTCATCAGTAAAAAGATCTTGGAAAATCCCATTAACGAAAAGAGCTAAACTCTTTTCCTAAAAGAAATCCTAGGAGAATAAAGGGTGCTATTTAACAATTTCAGGGCAATTGCAGCAACTTTGGTTCAGGTAGAATCAATCAATTCTGGTCCGAACCAAACTTTTTGAAATGAACCGAATCTCAAAAGGTTTGCTCATCTTTATTCCATATATATACAGTACAGACCAAAAGTTTGGACACACCTTCTCATTCAAAGAGTTTTCTGTATTTTCATGACTATGAAAATTGTAGATTCACACTGAAGGCAACAAAACTATGAATTTTAACACATGTGGAATTATATACTTAACAAGTGTGAAACAACTGTAAATATGTCTTATATTCTAGGTTCTTCAAAGTAGCCACCTTTTGCTTTGATTACTGCTTTGCACACTCTTGGCATTATCTTGATGAGCTTTAAGAGGTAGGCACCTGAAATGGTTTTCACTTCACAGGTGTGCCCTGTCAGGTTTAATAAGTGGGATTTCTTGCCTTATAAATGGAGTTGGGACCATGAGTTGTGTTGGGCAGAAGTCAGGTGGATACATAGCTGATAGTCCTACTGAATAAACTGTTAGAATTTGTATTATGGCAAGAAAAAACAGCTAAGTAAAGAAAAACAAGTGGCCATCATTACTTTAAGAAATGAAGGTCAGTCAGTCCGAAAAATTGGGAAAACTTTGAAAGTGTCCCCAAGTGCAGTCCCAAAAACCATCAAGCGCTACAAAGAAACTGGCTCATATGAGGACCGCCCCAGGAAAAGAAGACCAAGAGTCACCTCTGCTGCGGAGGATAAGTTCATCCGAGTCACCAGCCTCAGAAATCGCAGGTTATCAGCAGCTCAGATTAGAGACCAGGTCAATGCCACACAGAGTTCTAGCAGCAGACACATCTCTACAACAACTGTTAAGAGGAGACTGTGTGCAGCAGGCCTTCATGGTAAAATAGCTGCTAGGAAACCACTACTAAGGACAGGCAACAAGCAGAAGAGACTTGTTTGGGCTAAAGAACACAAGGAATGGACATTAGACCAGTGGAAATCTGTGCTTTGGTCTGATGAGTCCAAATATGAGATCTTTGGTTCCAACCACCCTGTCTTTGTGCGACGCAGAAAAGGTGAACGGATGGACTCTACATGCCTGGTTCCCACCGTGAAGCATGGAGGAAGAGGTGTGATGGTGTGGGGGTGCTTTGCTGGTGACACTGTTGGGAATTTATTCAAAATTGAAGGCATACTGATTCAGCATGGCTACCACAGCATAGTTGGACCATCATTTATTTATCAACAGGACAATGACCCCAAACACACCTCCAGGCTGTGCAAGGGCTATTTGACCAAGAAGGAGAGTGATGCTGTGCTATGCCAGATAACCTGGCCTCTACAGTCACCAGACCTGAACCCAATTGAGATGTTTTGCGGTGAGCTGGACCGTAGAGTGAAGGCAAAAGGGCCAACAAGTGCTAAGCATCTCTGTGAACTCCTTCAAGACGGTTGGAATACAATTTCAGGTGACTACCTCTTGAAGCTCATCAAGAGGATGCCAAGAGTGTGCAAAGCAGTAATCAAAGCAAAAGGTGGCTACTTTGAAGAACCTAGAATATAAGACATATTTTCAGTTGTTTCACACTTCTTTGTTAAGTATATAATTCCACATGTGTTAATTCATAGTTTTGATGCCTTCAGTTTGAATCTACAATTTTCATAGTCATGAAAATACAGAAAACTCTTTAGGTTGGTGAAGGTGTGAAGGTGTGTCCAAACTTTTGGTCTGTACTGTATATATATAAATTTTCACCAGCTGGTAATAACGTCCTTTCCTTTTGTTCAGGCTGGTACTACACAGTGATCTTGGCACAACCATAGTGGGGTACCACAGGGGTCAGTATTGGGCCCTATTCTCTTCAATATATTTATTAATGATCTTGTAGAAGGCTTGCACAGTAAAATATCAATTTTTGCAGATGACACTAAACTGTGTAAAGTAATTAACACAGAAGAGGACAGTACACTGCTACAGATGGATCTGGATAGACTGGAGGCTTGGGCAGAGAAGTGGCAGATGAGGTTTAACACTGACAAATGTAAGGTTATACATATGGGAAGGAATAATGCAAGTCACCAGTACATACTAAATGGTAAAACATTGGGTAACTCTGACATGGAAAAGAACCTAGGAATTTTAGTGAACAGCAAACTAAGCTGCAGAAACCAGTGTCAGACAGCTGCTGCCAAGGCCAATAAGATAATGGGTTGCATCAAAAGGGGCATAGATGCCCGTGATGAGAACATAGTCCTGCCACTTTACAAATCACTAGTCAGACCACACATGGAGTACTGTGTACAGTTCTGGGCTCCTGTGAACAAGGCAGACATAGCAGAGCTGGAGAGGGTTCAGAGGAGGGCAACTAAAGTCATAGCTGGAATGGGTGGACTACAGTACCCAGAAAGATTATCAAAATTAGGGTTATTCACTTTAGAAAAAAGACGACTGAGGGGAGATCTAATAACTATGTATAAATATATCAGGGGTCAGTACAGAGATCTCTCCCATGATCTCTTTATCCCAAGGACAGTAACCATGACGAGGGGACATCCTCTGCACCTGGAGGAAAGAAGGTTTGTTCACAAAAATAGAAGAGGACTCTTTACGGTAAGAGCAGTGAGACTATGGAACTCTCTGCCCGAGGAGGTGGTGATGGTAAGTTCAGTAAAACAGTTCAAGAGGGGCCTGGATGTATTTCTGGAGGGTAATAATATTACAGGTTATAGTTACTAGATATGGGTTGTTGTTGATCCAGGGAGTAATTCTGATTGCCTGATTGGAGTCGGGAAGGAATTTTTTCCCCTAAAGTGAGGAAAATTGGCTTCTACCGCACAGGGGTTTTTTGCCTTCCTCTGGATCAACTTGTAGGAAAACAGGTCGAACTGGATGGACAGATGTCTTTTTTTTGGCCTTATAAACTATGTTACTATGTTACTAACCAAAGATTGCTGAGTACAGTGCAGCCTTTAAACTGAATGGAGTAGCAGGGATTTGTATTTTATGGGCCCTCTGAATGCATAGGACTCTTCAACCACTTCAATATCTATGTGTTATAGACACAAACAAAGTTCAAAGGAAAAAGTGACTGCAGAGAAAGAGGAAGCATGCAGTCAAAGCTATGATATCTGGTAATATTAACTTCCGGGTTTCATAAACTTAATATATTACAAAGATTAAACATTTTAGTTTCATGTAATGGAGCTTAATGTAAGTGAACAATAATACTGAAATTAGAAAGTATGTTACCTGAAAACTAATCTTGCATGAATCTGCAGAACTCTTTATCCTCAGTCAGGAGTCCCAGTGACAGAAAGAAGAAGTCAATACTTACAGTATCACTCTATGAAGTATTCTGTATCATGTGACATCTGCTGATTAGCAACAAACAGTAAAATGGAGAAAATTAGAGCACGTTATATTAGTATAGACTCTAAAATACAAATTATGCAAATTTTAATTGTGGAATAAAAATGTTATATAAATCTCTATTTAGAATAAAAAAGGAAATAAATATAATAGCGCAAATCGAGACAAATACAAATTGTTTAGATGTAGTTACGCCATTTTATTTTGAACACCAACATTTATCATAGGCTAGATTCACATGACCGTATGTGTTTTGCAATCCGCAAATTGCGGATCCGCATAAAAAAAAGGATGACATCCCTATGGCATCCGTTTTTTTGAGGATCTATTGTAACAATGCCTATCGTTGTTCGCAAAACGGACAAGAATAGGACATGTTCTATTTTTTTTTGCAGGGCTATGGAATGGACATACGGATGTGGATAGCACACGGTGTGTTGTCCGTATTTTTTGCGGACCCCTTGAAGAGAATGGGTTCACACCTGAGCCGCGAAATATGCGGCTCAGATGCCGAGGAAAACAACAGTTGTGTGAATGTAGCCTTAAAGATATTTAAACTACAGTATTTTCAGATACATATAGAGTGCTTGTAGAGTGCTTTAGTGCATGTAATGTGCACTAATTGGGATACATTTTATGTAAGCGATTTATATTCAATAATACATCTAATAATGTTTTTATGTGTTTTTTCTTTGTCCTTTTCTTGTAGCTATTTATTTTTTTATTATCATATGCCTCACTAGGGCCTGCCATATTGGAGACACACACTTCCTTCCTGTGCTGAATGATAGATATTAAGGCAATGTGTTAATGCTTTATTGTATGTTTTCTAGCTGGAATCAATGATAGTGAAAGGAACTTTCCTTCAAATAACTTTCATCAAATATCCACAGAATAGGCGATAATATATGATTTATGGGGCACCATTGCTGGGACCCCAATGATCACTAGCATTATACTCAGCTACTTGTGTCAGCCTCATAGACTTTAAATGGAATGACAGCGCATAGGCTTGACTATTGCTTCTACTGGAGTTATGGAAAAATCCAAGATCATTACATAAATGCAGCACAAGAAACAAGCCCATTACATAAATATAGCACCAGAACCAAGCACTGTGCAGTGTGAAACTGCAGCTACATCACTGATCAGACAGAGTCTATGACAAAATAATCATTTACATTTACTGACTTGCAGGAGACGTCTCCTCTGCAGGTATTCTGTTTTTTTTTTCCTTTCTATCCAGTTCAGACCACCATAATGGCATCTCAAGGCCATGATTTATCTCTGCAGAGTTTGCCACCCAGATGTCACACAAACACCTATTAGAGCCACGCGCTGTGCGCTGATTATAGCAGCATACACTGTTCCCCCTTGAAAATAATGCACTACACAGTGCACCTAATGGTAGCCCCTCTATAAATAAAGCCAGTCTGTGCCCCATACATAGTGCCAAATGCTCTATCTGTGCCACCATACATAGTTTCACATGCTCTGTGCCCCCATACTGTACCCCTATGCAGAGTGACATGTGCTGTGAGCCCCATGCATAGTGCCACATGCTCTGCACCCCTGTATATAGCACTACATGCTCTGCACCCTTATACATAGTGCCACATGTTCTGTGCCCCTTTGCATGTGCCACATGCTGTGTCCCCATACTGTGCCTCCATGCTATGCCACATGCCTTATAGTGTAATATGCTCTGCACCCCCATACATAATGCCATATGTTCTTTGCCCCGATACATAGTGTCACATGCTCTGTTCCCCATACATAGTGCCACATGATGTATGCCCCCATTCTGTGCCACGTGCTCTGTGCCCTCATATATAGTCCCACATGCTGTGCCCCCAAATATAATGTCACATGTTCTGTGCCCCCTTATATAGCACTACATACTCTGTACTCCCATGTTATTGGTGCCCTCATGCTTTGTCTTTGCCCTCATGCTCTCTCTGTGCGTTCATACTCAATGTACCCAGGAAACTAATGAATTATCCCAATGACAAGGTTCCCAGGAGAGGGAATCATCTGGCAGCCCCTTCAAGAGTGAGGGCTGAGGCATCTTGTTTGATCGCACAGGTCATAAGGCCGGCCCTGCATACATATATTTGATCAGAAGTACTAAAAACTTCAGTATATAGTTCGATATCCTACAAAAGTTCATTTATTAAAAGTTAAAAAAAAATATTCTAACATGACAAAAAAACAATATTTGGATAATGAAGTCTCTAGGCATATTCTCAAATATGTCAGGGGCACTTCCTGACACACACACCAAACATAAAGACAAAATTTAACACAAACAGAGTCTTACCACTTCACAAGCATTACAAAAAGAAGCATCAAGAATATTGTACATCATGTGACGTATGGCATTGACAGTCATCTATGATAATCTAATTCTTCACATCAGTTTAAGAATAAATACATGTATAAAGGCATTATGTAATTAAAATACATATACTGTATTTTAATTAAAACATTACCTTTCTCACTGGTCTAAATTGACTAGTGTATGCACCACTAGAGGGTGTTGTTGTAATATCATTATGACATATATGTTTTGGTAGGTTAATTTAACATTATTGCAATACATTTACTGACTGCTCATTAGTGTTGTGGTTATTGTATTTACACATATTCCATCAGAGGAACAGAAAAGAATGAGCCATTATAATCCTTATTTGTTTGAATGGATTATTTTGAGAATCAGTTGTGCTCAGTTTGTGTTAGCATGAGTCAGTTCCCGCAGGTTTCATTTGTTTTTAAAGAGAAAAAGTCCTTTCGTACTTTTTCTCCCTTGTAAAATAACTAAAACCATTTTTTTAATAGAATCTTTTTATTGAGTTTAAAGAGTACAAAAAACTCCAAGATCTAACAATCAAACAGACAGCACAGTTGCAATTTCAGTGAACTCTACTGGAACAAGACTATGTGGTACTACAGGATGAAAAAAACACATATGACACCATTTTAAGGAGACAACAACAGAGTTCTGGGCATGTAATACAAAATCACATCAAACATGATCAGTCATACAAACATCCAACATTCACAGCCCTCCCCCACAGGACCTGAGTAAAGAATTAAACCCATTTAAGGTACTACTGTATGTGCGCTAATCCAAGGATCCCAGATTTTGAGGAACCATTCTGGGAGTCGACATCCCTATTCTCATAGACAAGCTGGTACAGAACTAGATCAAAGTTGACCAATTGTATTCAGTGTTATTTGGTGGGAATTTTGGGAGTCTCCCAAAAGTTAAAAAAAAAACTAAAACCTGAAGGAACTGACAGGGACTGACACAAACTGAGCACTGTTGATGCTCAAAATACTGACATGTCATTTTCTGACATAAGCAAAGGCCGATGTGAATTCAGCCTGACAATACTAATAATTTAATAGAAATACAAAATTATGCCTATACAGTAGAATCCTTTTGTCATTGACAATGTATACTACTTTTTGACACATTTTGGAGCACTGATCAGGCAGGTTTAAAATGAATGACAGAAAAAAAGCACAACATTTAAAAGATGCCACACACACTTTAGGGTGACAACTCATTACTCCTTAATGACTGCCTTTTTATGGTGGTCATTAATAGTCTTTATTCTAGGCTGTCATAACTGGAGAGCGGGGGCTCGACTCTAATTGCTCAGACTGGCAGGTGCACTGATCTCTTAGATGTTGCAGTCAATAGCAATCATGGCAAGTAAGTGGTTTAGAGGGAGTCAACTCCCTCTGTCTGCCATCAGCAGCCTAGGAATGAAATTTTGGTGTGCCAATGTCTTTGCCTGGCATGCCCAGAGCCAGGGGTGTAGCTAAAGGCTCACGGGCCCTGGTGCAAAAGTTCAGCTTGGGACCTCCCCCCCTTCCTTCCCTCACTAAGCGCTGGTGCACCTAGCTTTTCTGCTGCCCGAGGCAAATATTGGAATGGCCCCCCATGTCAATTTCTCAACCTAACCCCTTCCCTCAAGTCCTACTGTTAAAGGGGTTGTCCTCTTTTTACTACTGATGACCTATCCTCAGGATAGATCATCAATATCAGATCGGCCGGGGTCCTCCGGCACCTCCGACTATCAGCTGTTTGAAGAGAGGGCAGCGCTCATATGAGAGCTGCTTTCTCTGCTCTGTTCACCTGCTTGCCGTAGCATTTGCAGTGATGAGCAGTAAACAGAGGAGAAGGCAGGGCTTGTAAAAAAATCCTTTAAAGACATACTTGGAAAACATTACATATAGCCCTATAGAACATACAGGGTCATACAGCACCACATATGTACCTCTTACATCCAGTGACTTCTCTTCTCTGATGTAGACATTCTTTTTCCTCTTCTTCTCCTGTCATACCAGACCGCCATGGCGACTGGTCGGCTGCGCCTCGTCTCTGCAGAGTTTAACAAGCAGACATCATACTTTCCTACTTTTCCATCATCTTATCACCTTCTCAACACCCCATTCTGCCACCCGCAATACTGTGTCCGCTGTGCCCCCTAATACTATCCTGCAGAAACAGTCCCACTAAAAATACTGGTACCACACAGAAAAACAATACCCCCATATCAAACCCCAGATAGGGGATCTCCAGACCCCCATATAAGACCCCTATTAGATCTCCAGACCCCCATTAGACCTCCAGACCCCCCAATCGGACCCCCATTAGACCTCCAGACCCCCCGTTAGACCTCTCTAGACCTCCAGTCAGACGCTTCAGACCCCCATTCAGACCTCAGATCAGACTATAAAATAAATAAATAAACTTACCTCTCCTGCATCTTATAAAGGGAAAAGAAGAGTACCCTCTGGACCCCCCTGGCTTAGGGGCCTCGTCGCAACTGCGACTGCTGCTATAACTATAGTTACGCCAGTGCCCAGAGTTGAAGGCCTAGGCCTGCCAGCAGTATATTCCTAGCAGGCTGTGCCTATCCAAAGCAGCCTACTGGTGACTGTCAGTATGACACTAATAAATACATTTGTGCTGCATTAGCAGTGACATTAAATGGTTAAAAAAATGAAAATAAAAAATTCCATGTAAGAAAATACATCTTTTTTTTCCATTAAAAAAATTTTTTTAAAGGAAAAAAATAAAATCCTCTCCACATATTTGGTATCACTGCATCCGTAATGACCCGGATGCTTGGTTTCTCTAAACAGCTGGACCATGTGACCATTGCTGGATGAACATAAGCTGGTGGTGGCAGCATCATGGTCTGGGGAATGTTTTTGTGGCATTCTCTGGGCCTACTCATCCATGTGGAAGACGCTCTCAAGTGATTTGGGTATGAATCCATCCTTGCAGGTCACACCCCTACATGCTGATTTTCATCTCTGGGGTGGATGGGATCTTCAAGCAAGACAATCTGACATGTCAAATGGCTAGAATTGTCTGACATTGGTTAGAAGAGCATGACTAAGACTTCCAAGTACTACCCTGGCCTCCTAATTCCCCAGACTTGAACCCAATTGACCCTCTATGGGACCTCCTTGATCATTGTGTTCACTCTATGTGTTATGCCATGTTTTGTGCCATTAAGCTGCTGGGAGAAGCCAGCATGATAACCCAATATGTGTACTACTGTGAGTGACACACCCTGCATGTAATGTGCCAATAACTGAAATGTATAGTTGGGATATCACAACAACACATCAAAAAAATCATATACCTTGGGTAGCAGAGCCAAACTGCCCATTGGGGAATCCTGGCAACGGTCAAATGGGCCAGTGCTGGAATTGGCTGCCAGCTCCAGGGGTGTCACTAGGCCAAAACATCTGGGGCTTGGCCCTTACCCAGGGTCCTGAACGTAGAGGCCGCCACAGATGCAACTGTATTGCCACCCTCAGAACACAGGAGCCAGTGATGCCTTATCCCACTGTAAATCACTTTCATAGGTCACAGGCCACTAGGCCTCAAGCCTAAGAGGCAGTACAGGTGGTCGAACAGCAATGATATCATGACTTCATCACGATCACTGGCACTGCTGGCAACTCAGTCTCAGTATTATGTCATTTTGGGTAAACATAATACTCTCCTGCGGTACCACCCTCCAATAGTATAAGAACGGGGCATTATAAATACTGAGAGCTCTACAGGAAAGAGAATAAAAACAGAAGGAGAGTGCCACATGTGCGATGCCTATTGTCTTATTTATGAAAAATATATAAGCAAATTCGCTTACCAGAATGAGTTGTGACTAGAGATGAGCGAGCATACTCGTCCAAGCTTGGTGCTCGTTCGAGTATTAGGGTACTCGTAAGTGCTCGCTGCTCGGACGAGTATCTCGCCATGCTCGAGGAAATGGCAACTTCCGCATCGTGCTTTTTTGGCGCCTATAAACTCAGCCAATCACAAGCCAGGAGACTCTGCGGTACACCCAGCATCACGTGGGGCCCTTACATGTCGATAGCAGGGGTTGGCTGGCCTGATCAGGTGACCCTGGAATATACTAGTGACTGGCCGCGGTGCTCGGCTCAGATGCTGTCTGGATGTCGTTAGGGATAGAGCTGCTGCGTTTCAGGGAGAGTGTTAGGGCCTGCATTTACTTCTCTGTTAGGCAGGAATCACCCACAAAGAACCCAACAGCCCTTCTAAGGGCTACAAGAAATTTTTTTTTTGTCTCCTGGCTTGGCTGGCTGGCTGGCACTAGTAGTGCAGCTATCGCCATATATAACCCCTTTTTTTTTTAATTGTTATATCTCAGTGATACAAATCCATTGCACACAGCAGTGTGGAACCATTCTGTGTGTCACAGTTCAGTACACTCACTATTTTCTGTCCAGGTGACACTGTCTGTACGTCACGTAATCCAACCAGGTCTTTTGCTGTCACGTATATAGCTTGATCACAAAAATCTCTGTGCGACATTTGTCTGGGTCGCAGTCAAAATAGCCATTAACAGGGTGTGAGTTAGGTCTACGATAGTTTCTGCACGTCACGTTCCAAAAAAAACAAAACTACAAAAAATATATATAAAAAAATATATATAAAAAAAATAGTTTTTTAGTTGTTTTAGCTCAGTGATACAAATCCATTTCACACAGCAGTGTGGAACCATTCTGTGTGTCACAGTTCAGCTGTCTACTCACTCCAATTCGTATTTTCTGTCCAGGTGACACTTTCTGTACGTCACTTCATCCAACCAGGTCTTTTGCTGTCACGTGACAACAAAAGACCTGGTTGGATTAAGTGACGTACAGAAAGTGTCACCTGGACAGAAAATACGAGATTTACAGAGATTTACAGAGATTTTTTTGAACAAGCTATATACGTATATAGCGTGTTCAAAAAAATCTCTGTGCGACATTTGTCTGGGTCGCAGTCAAAATAGCCACCATTAACAGGGTGTGAGTTAGGTCTACAATAGTTTCTGCACGTCACGTTCCAAAAAAAACAAAACTACAAAAAAAATTATATAAAAAAAAATATATATATAAAAAAATAGTTTTTTTTTGTTTTAGCTCAGTGATACAAATCCATTTCACACAGCACTGTGGAACCATTCTGTGCGTCACAGTTCAGTACACTCACTATTTTCTGTCCAGGTAACACTGTCTGTACGTCACGTAATCCAACCAGGTCTTTTGCTCTCACATATATAGCTTGATCAAAAAAATCTCTGTGCGACATTTGTCTGGGTCGCAGTCAAAATAGCCACCATTAACAGGGTGTGAGTTAGGTCTACGATAGTCTCTGCACGTCACGTTCCAAAAAAAACAAAACTACAAAAAAAATATATAAAAAAAATATATAAAAAAAAAGTTTTTTTGTTGTTTTAGCTCAGTGATACAAATCCATTTCACACAGCAGTGTGGAACCATTCTGTGTGTCACAGTTCAGCTGTCTACTCACTCCAATTCGTATTTTCTGTCCAGGTGACACTTTCTGTATGCCACTTAATCCAACCAGGTCTTTTGCTGTCACGTATATAGCTTGATCAAAAAAATCTCTGTGCGACATTTGTCTGGGTCGCAGTCAAAATAGCCACCATTAACAGGGTGTGAGTTAGGTCTACGATAGTTTCTGCACGTCACGTTCCAAAAAAAACAAAACTACAAAAAAATATATAAAAAAATATATAAAAAAAATAGTTTTTTAGTTGTTTTAGCTCAGTGATACAAATCTATTTCACACAGCAGTGTGGAACCATTCTGTGTGTCACAGTTAAGTACACTCACTATTTTCTGTCCAGGTGACACTTTCTGTACGTCACGTAATCCAACCAGGTCTTTTGCTGTCACGTATATAGCTTGATCAAAAAAATCTCTGTGCGACATTTGTCTGGGTCGCAGTCAAAATAGCCACCATTAACAGGGTGTGAGTTAGGTCTACAATAGTTTCTGCACGTCACGTTCCAAAAAAAACAAAACTACAAAAAAAAAATATAAAAAAAAATATATAAAAAAAATAATTTTTTTGTTGTTTTAGCTCAGTGATACAAATCCATTTCACACAGCAGTGTGGAACCATTCTGTGTGTCACAGTTCAGTACACTCACTACAATCCGTATTTTCTGTCCAGGTGACACTTTCTTTACGTCACTTAATTAAACCAGACTGAACAAGTTTGTGGGTTTCAGTACACATTTATTTTTTATATAATACACTTATATACAGAAAATGTTGAACCCCAGGGCTAAGGGTCGAGGACGAGGGCGTGGGCATTCAATTACTGCAGGGGGCATAGGCCGTGGTCCTGGGCAGGGTGAGACAGTACCTGCTGATGAGGGAGCAGGGGAACGCCGCAGAGCTACATGTCTAGCTTCATGTCTCAACTTACAGGGACACGTGGTAGAGGACTGTTGAAACCACAACAGTGCGAACAGCTGATGTCGTGGATTGCAGACAATGCTTCAAGTAATTTGTCCACCAGTCAGTCTTCCACGCAGTCCACCCGCGTTACCCAAGGGAGCACTCCTCTGGCTCCTCCACCTCAACCTCCTTCCCCCCAGTCTGCCCCCTCCCAGGAAAATTTGGAATGCGATCCAGCATACTCTGAGGAACTGTTTTCTGGACCCTTCCCAGAGTCACAAACCACTTCTCAGGTTGCTGCTGACCTTGTTCCCGATGCCCAAGTTTTCCAACTGTCACAGTCTGTGGGTGATGATGATGATGATGACAATGTTGAGTTAGTGGAAGAAGTTTGTAAAGAGGTGTCGGACGATGAGGAGACACGGTTGTCAGACAGTGGTGAAGTTGTTGTCAGGGCAGGAAGTCCGAGGGGGGAGCAGACTGAGGAATCGGAGGATGACGAGGTGACTGACCCAAGCTGGGTTGATATGCCGAGTGAAGACAGTGCTTCTGAGGCGGAGGCGAGTGCTGCACCAGAACAGGTTGTAAGAGGCAGTGGTGTGGCCAGAGGGAGAAGCAGGGCCAGAGCTGGTGCATCAGCAGCAACTGTTTCACGTAGTGAAGCTCCCGTGGCGAGGCCTAGATGTTCGCAAGTCTGGAGGTTCTTTAAAGAAAGTGAGGATGACCGACGGACTGTGGTGTGCAACCTGTGCCACACCAGGATCAGCAGGGGTGCCACCACTACTAGCCTAACCACTACCAGCATGCGCAGGCATATGAGTGCTAAACACCCCACTCAATGGAACCAAGGCCGTTCACCACCTCCTGCGGGTCACACCACTGCTCCTTCCCCTGTGTCACTCGCTGCCTCTGCTAGTCAACCCCCTGCATCACTCGCTGCCTCTGCTAGTCAACCCCCTGCCCAGGACGCTGTTTCTGAGAAGGTCCACCTAACCACGGACACGTGGACAAGTGCTGCTGGGCAGGGACACTATATCTCACTGACGGCACATTGGGTTAACTTGGTGGAGGCTGGGACCAAGAATGACCCTGGGGCCGCTCATGTACTGCCCACACCGAGGATTGCGGGGCCTACTTCGGTCACGGTCTCTCAGACGTACTATGCCTCCTCCTCCTCCGACCCCTCCTCCTCCTCCACCGAATTACCATCCGTGGGCACGGCGCCTTCAGTCGGTAGCTCTAGGCGCAGCAGCAGTGCCGTGGGTAAGCGCCAGCAGGCGGTGCTGAAACTGCTGAGCTTAGGTGACAAAAGGCACACCGCCCAAGAGCTGTTACAGGGCATCACGGCGCAGACCGATGTGTGGCTGGCACCGCTGAACCTCAAGCCAGGCATGGTTGTGTGTGACAACGGGCGTAACCTGGTGGCAGCTCTGCAACTCGGCAGACTGACACATGTGCCATGCCTGGCCCACGTGTTCAATCTCATAGTTCAGCGGTTCCTCAAGACATACCCCAATCTGTCTGATTTGCTCACCAAGGTGCGCCGCATCTGTGCACATTTCTGCAAGTCGACCACAGATGCTGCCACTCTCAGGGCAGCGCAGCGCCGCCTACAACTGCCCGCTCACCGACTGTTGTGCGACGTGCCCACGAGATGGAATTCGACATTAAACATGTTATCCAGAGTTTACCAGCAGCGCAGAGCGATTGTAGACTGCCAGATGTCAACTTCCACCAGAACTGGTAGTCAGGTCAGTCAGATTCCTCAAGTCTACAATGAGGAGTGGACGTGGATGTCTGATATCTGCCAGGTGTTGAGCAACTTTGAGGAGTCAACACAGATGGTCAGCCGCGATGCCGCCATTATCAGCCTCACCATCCCGCTGCTTTGCCTGTTGAAAAAATCACTGATCAGCATCAAGTCGGATGCTTTGCGCTTGTCACAAGAGACAGTGGAGGAAGATATGTCGCTTGATAGCCAGAGCACCCTCCGGTCTGTTTCTCAGCGCGTATCGGAGGAGGGGGATGAGGATGAGGAGGAAGAGGAGGAGAATGTCGACGAGACAGTAGAGGGTACCAGTGCTCAGTCCTTAACTCTTGAGCGTGTATGAGCTGAAGAGGAGGACTTGGAGGAGGAGGAGGAAATGGAGAGTCAGGCCAGTGAGGAGAGGGAATTCTTGCGTGTTGGGACTCTGGCGCACATGGCAAACTTCATGTTAGGCTGCCTATCCCGTGACCCTCGCGTTAGAAGAATTTTTTCAAACACCGATTACTGGGTGTTCACTCTCCTGGACCCACGGTACAAGCAGAACCTTTCCACTCTCATCCCTGCAGAGGAAAGGAGTATGAGAGTGAATAGATATCAACAGGCCCTGGTGCACAAGCTGAAACAATTCTTCCCATCTGACACCGCTAGCGGCAGAGGGCATGGTTCTGTGGGCCAAGTAGTGGGGGAGAGGAGGCGAGCAGGCAGCTTGTCCAGCACTGGCAGGGGAACGCTCTCCAAGGCCTTTGCCAGTTTTATGTCACCCCAGCAAGACACTGTCACCTGTCCCCAGTCTAGGCAGAGTAGGGGGGAGCTGTACAGAAAGATGGTGAGGGAGTACCTAGCTGACCATACCAACGTCCATAGCGATCACTCTGCTCCATACAACTACTGGGTTTCAAAGCTGGACACGTGGCCTGAACTGGCGCTGTACGCCTTGGAGGTGCTGGCCTGCCCTGCCGCTAGCGTGTTGTCAGAGCGGGTATTCAGTGCAGCTGGTGGCGTCATCACCGATAAGCGTACAAGCCTGTCAACTGACAGCGCTGACAGGCTGACGCTTATTAAAATGAACAAAGCCTGGATTTCACCGGAATTCAAATCTCCTCCGGGGGAAAGCAGCTAAAGATTAACATTACTTATGTATCCGATTCCTCTTCTCTACTCCTCCTACTCCTCCATGTCGTCTTTGCCTAGCGCTGACTAAAAAAACGCCATTTTCTAGAGGTCCAATTGGCACTCTTTTACCACAATTTTTCAGGAGGGCCCCCTACAGGCCCTCTCTTCAAAAAATTTTTCCGGAGGTCCACCTACAGGCCCTCTCTTCAAACAATTTTTCTGGAGGTCCACCTACAGGCCCTCTGTCCAAACAATTTTTCCGGAGGTCCACCTACAGGCCCTCTCTCCAAACAATTTTTCCGGAGGTCCACCTACAGGCCCTCTCTTCAAACAATTTTTCTGGAGGTCCACCTACAGGCCCTCTCTCCAAACAATTTTTCTGGAGGTCCACCTACAGGCCCTCTCTCCAAACAATTTTTCCGGAGGTCCACCTACAGGCCCTCTCTCCAGTTCCAGTTTCCAGTTTTATTTGCGCAAACTGCATACATTTTTTTTTGGGATAGGTGTGAAAAATAATATTACCTGCGTATCTATATTGCACAACATTGGGTACGGTAGCAACAAGAAGAACAAACACATGCTGCCCACAGGGTTCCGCAAATTCCTGGTCCACAATGTCAAGGAGCTCGAGGTTCTGTTGATGAGCAACAAGTCCTTCTGTGCAGAAATCGCCCACAACGTCTCCTCAAAGAACCTAAAGACCATTGTGGAGAGAGAGCGGCACAGCTCGCCATCAAAGTGACGAACCCCAACGCCAGACTGCGCAGCGAAGAGAACGAATGAATATCTCTGTGGTTATTTGTTCTAAATAAAAGTTAAATAAACACAAAACAAAAAAAAATTGATCTGTTCCTGTGCCTGATCCAACCAAGTTGAATCTGTCCCATCATGAGAAAGTCCCCCCAAGGAGTCCCCACTGTAACTTGCTTCCCATACAACTACCTCACCCCCCGACACCTGTGTCTCGCCATTGTCCACCACCTCCTCAGACAACACTGGTAAATCCCCACTGTCAGCACACTGAGACTGCAAAAGGTCTTGCGAATTGGGGCAGAGAATGTTCTGGGGTAGCACATCAGAGAAGGGGTGACTATGGGGTTCCAGGGAGTACGTGACCACATGCAATCTCCATCCAAAAAGTCATACTGAGGCTCACCACCATGCTTTACACTGCAATCCTATTACTGAGGCTCACCACCATGCTTTACACTGCAATCTTATTGAAAGACAGACAATCAGGGGTTAACCGCCAGGTTGTCAGGCAGCATTTTTAAGTGGGTCACCATTACCGTGTCCCTGAAAATTGCCTTGGGGTCATCGCCAGACTATTTTTTATTAAAGGCCATGGGGTTCTATACACACAGTGCTGGCGGAAGCCCATCAGCCTTTCTAAACACAATTGAATCTGTCCCATCATGAGAAAGTCCCCCCAAGGAGTCCCCACTGTAACTTGCTTCACTTTCAACTACCTCACCCCCCGACACCTGTGTCTCGCCATTGTCGACCACCTCCTCAGACAACACTGGTAAATCCCCACTGTCAGCACACGGAGACTGCAAAAGGTCTTGCGAATTGGGGCAGAGAATGTTCTGGGGTAGCACATCAGAGAAGGGGTGACTATGGGGTTCCAGGGAGTACGTGACCACATGCAATTTCCATCCAAAAAGTCATACTGAGGCTCACCACCATGCTTTACACTGCAATCTTATTACTGAGGCTCACCACCATGCTTTACACTGCAATCTTATTGAAAGACAGACAATCAGGGGTTCACCGCCAGGTTGACAGGCAGCATTTTTAAGTGGGTCACCATTACCGTGTCCCTGAAAATTGGCGGTGATGGACCATCGTTGCACCTAGTTGGGTGCTTCCCTAACGTGATGGGCATGTGCCTCGCCTTTCTTTGTCTGGGTGAGCACAATTGCCATGAGGGTAACCACCAGGCTGTTGCCTGAGAATGTGGGGTAATGGTGGGATTAGGCAGCCTCAGAGGCATCCATGCATGCTGCCCCTGCTGTTTCCTGTCCATTTCCCTGGTGTTTCCATCATTTTCTGAGGTTTCCAGGTTTTCACCCAGCCTTCCCTAGGCAGAGCCTTGGTCCCCTGCAAAAATGCTCGAGTCTCCCATTGACTTCAATGGGGTTCGTTATTCGAAACGAGCACCCGAGCATCGGGAAAAGTTCGACTCGAATAACGAGCACCCGAGCATTTTAGTGCTCGCTCATCTCTAGTTGTGACCAGTCACAACTACTTTGAAGAGCCTTCCTGGTTATTTCTGGGCTAACCAGTGAGCCACGTTGTGTTCTAGGCTGCAGCCGAGATCCTCTGTTTCTGCCGTTGTGGCAAGATCCAGTTTATTGTAGATATTGAAGGCGCTGCCCAGATCAGAAATTCAATTCATTAAATGTAGTTTGCAGGATAGATTCCTTTATTATCAATAGTCTACGCGTTTCTGGGGCACAATTACCCCCTTTGTCAGGACTATGATACCATTACAATGGATATACACTTTAAAAAGACATTGTTTTTGGCGCGCAGGCCAAGGGGAGGATCAAGGGTGTGTTCACACGATTGATTGACAGTGTTGTTATGGTTAGCAAACAACAAAGCATATAAACAGATAAATGAAGATATTAAAAACTAAGCCCTTTATTATAATTTAGCTTAATATTGTACTAAATAATCAGTCTGGGGGGTATCTGGAGGACTTTGATGGAGAGGACAGGATCGGAGCTCCATCCTGTCGGGTTGCGCTGTGCTGTTTCACTAGCGCTGCATCAGGGAGCCTGTATGTATAGTGCCTTGCGAAAGTATTCGGCCCCTTGGAACTTTTCAACCTTTTGCCACGTTTCAGGCTTCAAACAAAAAGATATAACATTTTAAATTTTTGGTGAAGAATCAACAACAAGTGGGTCACAATTGTGAAGTGGAACGAAAAACTTTTTTTGTAATAATAAAACTGAAAAGTTGGGCGTGCAAAATTATTCGGCCCATTTACTTTCAGTTCAGAAAACTCACTCCAGAAGTTCATTGAGAATCTCTGAATGATCCAATGTTGTCCTAAATGACGGATGAAGATAAATAGAATCCACCTGTGTGTAATCAAGTCTCTGTATAAATGCACCTGCTCTGTGATAGTCTCAGGGTTCTGCATCATGAAGACCAAGGAACACACCAGGCAGGTCTGTGATACTGTTGTAGAGAAGTTTAAAGCCGGATTTGGATACCAAAAGATTTCCCAAGCTTTAAACATCCCAAGGAGCACTGTGCAAGCGATCATATTAAAATGGAAGGAGTATCAGACCACTGCAAATCTACCAAGACCCGGCCGTCCCTCTAAACTTTCATCTCAAACAAGGAGAAGACTGATCAGAGATGCAGCCAAGAGGCCCATGATCACTCTGGATGAACTGCAGAGATCTGCAACTGAGGTGGGAGAGTCTGGCCATAGGACAACAATCAGTCAAACACTTCACAAATCTGGCTTTTATGGAAGAGAGGCAAGAAGAAAGCCATTTTATCAAAGATATCCATAAAAAGTCTGGTTTACAGTTTGCCACAAGCCACCTGGGAGACACACCAAACATGTGGAAGAAGGTGCTCTGGTCAGATGAAACCAAAATCGAACTTTTTGGAAACAATGCAAAACGATATGTTTGGCGTAAAAGCAACACAGCTCATCACCCTGAACACACCATCCCCACTGTCAAACATGGTGGTGGCAGCATCACTGGGCCTGCTTTTCATCAGCAGGGACAGGGAAGATGGTTAAAATTGATGGGAAGATGGATGGAGCCAAATACAGGACCATTCTGGATGAAAACCTGTTGGAGTCTGCAAAAGACCTGAGACTAGGATGGAGATTTATCTTCCAACAAGACAATGATCCCAAACATAAAGCAAAATCTACAATGGAATGGTTCAAAAATAAACGTATCCAGGTCTCAGAATGGCCAAGTCAAAGTCCAGACCTGAATCCAATTGAGAATATGTGAAAAGAGCTAAAAACTGCTGTTCACAAACGCTCTCCATCCAACCTCAAAGAGCTCCAGCTGTTTTCCAAGGAAGAATGGGCAAGAATTTCAGTCTCTAGATGTGCAAAACTGATAGAGACATACCCCAAGCGACTTGCAGCTGTAATCGCAGCAAAAGGTGGCGCAACAAAGTATTAACGCAAGGGGGCCGAATCATTTTGCACGCCCCACTTTTCAGTTTTATTATTACAAAAAAAGTTTAAATGATCCAATAAATTTCATTCCACTTCACAATTGTGACCCACTTGTTGTTGATTCTTCACCAAAAATTTAAAATGTTATCTTTTTGTTTGAAGCCTGAAATGTGACAAAAGGTTGAAAAGTTCCAGGGGGCCGAATACTTTTGCAAGGCACTGTATGGAGCGCTCCGTCATGAAGCCGGGCTGGCCAGGGAGACTAAGTAGGAACCTTTCTCCTCTTTAGGAGGTATGTATCGGGGTGTGGAGGTCCCGTACTATCTGACTGATATCGTGGTATACGGGGAGGAGGGAGGCCAGTATCGTGAAGGCTGCAGCGCTCACCTCTGCTCGGAGTCCCGTTCGTCTCATGTGTTCTTTAACATGAGTCGATCTGAGAATGTACAATGCGCTCTGGGCATATATTAGGCATTTGTAGTGTCCATATGTCTATATGGCCATGTAAAATAGATGGTAGTGCATTTGGCCAGGTCAGATGGATCGTAGTGCATATTTATTATTACTACTATCTCGATCGAACAAAGTATCAGGAGTTTTTTCTTTGTGTCTACCAATTGTTGCATTATTTGGTTCTTTTGTTGCCAGGGGGCAGCTTATTATATTAACCTATGCATGTCTCCTTCTCTTTTGATGGTGGAGGAATCGTATAATTATTTATCTACTCATTCTCTTGATATAACGGGAGGGGGGCGGGATGGTTGAAGATAAAATGCTGGTACTACTAGTTTTTAAACAGGACACACAGATAAAAATACAAGATATATATATGTATGTATAAAAGCAAGACCATAATTAAATGAAATAAGGTAATAAAAACAAAAACAAAAAGACCCAACTCAAGGGTCTATTTCTATACAGTCCTGATTTTTGAACCACCTCTCTAGTGGAGAAATGCCTCAGACATTATCTTTGGTTGCCATTTAGTTTCATATTATTTATACAGACATCTATCCTTCTAGATACATTGGACTTTTTATCGTCATTTCTATGTTTTATGATGTTAAAAAATAATAATAACCACAATCATATAATCATCTCATTCAATTCATTCAGACTGTAAGGGGTTAATGTGTTCAATTGGTAGATCCAATAGATCTCGCGTTTCTGTAATAAGTCGAGTCTATTGTAAGGATTGGGTGGTATGTGATCAATTGGTGTGATCCTTATTGCATGTTTATTTTTTTCTGGGGTGTTGGAGCAATGTCTTGATAGACTGTGCTTTGCGTATTGCTTTTGAATATTATGTCTGTGTTGGTTGAGACGACAGTGTAGAGGTTGGGTTGTTGTCCCTATGTACTGTAGGCCGCATTGGCATTCGATCATGTAGATCACGTACGAGGATTGGCATGTTAAGTGGTGTTTTATACTAAAGGTAGTTCCAGTTGTGTTAGAGGAAAAAGAGGTTTTTTTTGTGTGATGGTTGTGCAACACAAACATCTTGGGGTGTTGCACTTGAAACTGCCTATCCTATTTGTGATTTTTTTTGGGGGGCGTGTCCTTTCTGGTGATGTTTTGGTTTGCTGGGCGCCAGCAGGTTTCTGATAGCGGGGGCGCGTCTATATGTAATTTTTGGTTTACTTGGTAGATGTTTCTTAAGATAAGGGTCTTGTAATATAATATGCCAATGTTTCTGTAGAATTTTCTGAATGGCAGAGTTGGACGTGCTGAGTGATGAAGTGGATCCCCTTTGGGATTGTGCATTCTTCCGCACTTGGTTGTAGGCATTCTGTCTGGGTTAATTGTGAGCTTTTTTGTATGCATCACATATAATCTTCTCAGGATATAGTTTTTCTTTAAATCTTTTTTCCAGTATTTTAGCTTGTGTGTTAAAGTCTGTTTGATTTGTACAATTACGCCTGATCCGCTTATATTGACTGTATGGGATGTTCCTGAGCCATTTTTTTGTGATGGAAACTGGTGTATTGAATATAGCTATTTGTGTCGACTGTTTTGAAAAAAGTTTCTGTGGTTTGTTCTCTTGGGCCATTATGACAATGTCCGAGAATTCTATTTTTTCTTTCCTGTAGTTGGGGGTAAATGTGATGCCCCAGTCGGTTTGATTAAGGCTCTTGCAGAATTGGAGAGCGGATTCTTCGTCTCCTTTCCATATAATAAACAGGTCATCTATGTACCTTCTAAAGTGGATCATATTGTTTTTGTATTTAGGGTGTTCCCAGATGTATTTCTCTTCAAAAGCCCCCATAAAGATATTTGCAAAGGATGGCGCTACTCTCCTACCCATTGTGGTCCTGACTTGTTGGTGATAGATGTTATTGTCGTAAATGAAATAATTGTTTTCTAGAATGAACAGTAAGCTTTCCAATATAAATTCTATCTGAGCGATCTTGAGGGATTTATCTTTCAGTAGGGTTTCTTTTACGCATTGTATTCCTAATTCACGGCGGATATTGGAATATAGAGCAGTAACGTCAAGGGTGAGTAGACTATAGTCTGTTGACCAATCTATTGTTTGTAGTTCCCGTATCAACTGGCTTGAATCGTGTAAGTAGCTGGGTAGTTGTTACATAAGGTTGTAGGAATAAGTCTAGGGATTGTGAAAGGTTGCTGGTGGCGCATTTCGTGTTTGAAACTATTGGTCTGCCAGGTGGATTTGTTGTACTTTTGTGAATCTTGGGAAGATGGTACAAGTATGGGGTACATGGCATTCTTGGTGACAGGAAGTTTTTTTCTTTTTTGTTTATGTATTGGTTTTCAAAGGCCCGTTTAATTAGTTCCTTTAATGATTTAATAACTTTTGGAAACTGGTTTATTGTGATTAGTTTATAGTAACGAGTGTCCCCTAGGCTGCTGTTAGCTTCTTGTTTATAATCATGGGTGTCTTGTATCACGATCCCTCCACCTTTATCTGCTGGATGTATGATTATATTCATATTGTTTTTCTAATTATTCAGGGCTTTTTGTCTCTCTTATTTAGGTTCCCTTTATAGTTTAGGGTATTACTGCTAGTGGTATGAGTTTTAAATTCTTGAGAGACAAGTTCAAAAAAAGTCGGAATAATGTGGTCTTGACTTTGGGTCGGAAAAAAGTTGGATTTTGGTCTGACGTCTAAGTGTTTGTATGTCAGAGTTTCAGTGTTCCACTATTTTCCGCGGGGTTCTTAACGGGATTTTTTATCTGTTCTAATTCAAAATGAGAGACCTTTTTGTAGTAGTGTTACTTCATAGGTGGTCAGTTTGGATGTGGATAGGTTGAAAATCTTAATTGTAGATTGTGAGTTGGTTTCTGTAGTTGTGGACCTTATTGGAGTTTTTCTATTTTTTGCCTTCTTTGTACCTCCTCTTTTTCCCCATAATCTATATATTTCTTTTTCCTGGTGTTGCTTTGTAATAGTGTGTGATCATTGAGTGGGTGTTCTTGTGGTGTAATGGGTTCGTACCGCAGGATGGAATGACCGGGCATAAAAAAGGCACTGATATGGATCCTGCTGAGCCTGTGTTCTCAATAACAACTATGTTCCGTTCCAGTAGAGTGGACACATAGTTGTGTGAAGTGCTAGGTATAGAGGGACAAGTAGGGGAGGGTGTAAGGTGTAATGTGAGTTCATGCTGGTCGATAATGAGAGCTTCCCTGTAGGGTTCTGATGGGTGGTTTGGTGTACCTACAGTTAGAGCTATCAGAGGAGAGTTACTGTCACTATTTTTTGGGCTAGTGATTTTTTGGGGCGTGTCCTCTCTGATGCGGTTTTTGGTTTCCAAGTATTTTGTTCTAAGCGTTCTGAATCGCTCTAGAAACAGATCTGTTTCTGTGGTGTCAGTGTCAGTGATTGTAGTTAAAAAATTACAGTTTGAGGGTAAATGTTCTTTAAGTACTGTTTTTGGGGGTGTGTCCCTAATGTTACTGTTTTTTTCTGTGGTTAGTGTTCTTTGAGGTGGTGTTACTGTGGCTGTAACTGGTGTATGTGTAAGTGTAATTGTTTTGGGTATGGTTGATTCTATTGTCCCCCTTTGTGGTCTGAACATATTACTTTTGTTCTGGTTAATTCCTGTATTATGGTGAAGGGGTTTCCTGTGTTTCTGGTTAATGAAATTTCTACTTTTGTAGTGTGTCCGGTATGCCGGCGATGTGTCTTTAGGCCTGGATTTAGATGTTTGAGTGTTGTTGGATTTGTTAGTGATGGCTGTACCCTGGTTATCATTAAAAACCTGGTTTTCTGGGTTAGCTTGATGGTCACTGTCATTTGGTTTTGGGTGTTTTTCGTTTTTCCAGGTGCGGTAGATATCATGATTCCTATCGTTCCTGTCTCTCTGTAATTTACGTGATTTAGTCCCTATCGTATCTGATTCCATCTGGTAAATCCTATTTGTTAGGTTATGATTTATGGTGAAATCGGGATGCTCGGAGTATTTAGATACAGTAGTTCTACGATATTGGTTTCTATGTTCTTTGTGTAGTTATTAGTTAAGGTTTCCCTTTTATTCATGATAATTCTTATCAGACCTGCCACACATTGGACTAGGTAATCGTTCCACTTGTATGTGAAGGTGACATCGTCAACAAACGTAGATGGTATGGTCATTCTAAGTCCTCTAGGGGCTAAGTTCTCTTGTAAATAAATTTTCAAGAAGAGGACATCTGATTGATGGAAAAGTTCACTTTTAAGGTTGTTCTCGAATATTTTAAATAAATCTAACATTTTGTTAGTGTCATCAATCCCAAACGGCTGTTTATCATCAGCCGTGTTTTTGGGTGCAGTCTTATCTATAGCCGTGTATTGTGTTACCAGGGTTTGTCTTTGTTGTAGTCCATAACAACACTGTCAATCAGTCATGTGAACACACCCTTAAACCTCTCCTTGGCCTGTGCGCCAAAAACATGTCTTTTTAAAGTGTACAACCATTGTAATGGTATCATAGTCCTGATGAAGGGGGTAATTCTGCTCCAGAAACGCGTAGACTATTGATAATAAAGGAATCTATTCTGCAAACTACATTTGAGAGCTCTACAGGGGCACATTATAAGTACTGAGTCACTACAGGGTGTATTATAATTACTGGTGGCACAACAGAGAAATATAAATACTGTGGACACTACAGAGGGCATTATAATTACTGAGGGCATTATAAGTACTGGGACATTACAGGGTACATTATAAATAATGGGGGCATTACAATGCACATTATAACTACTTGGGGAACTACGTGGTGCATTATAAGTACTGGGCGCACTATAGGGTACATTATAACTACTTGGGGTGCTATAGACATCATTATAACTACTATCGGCACTACAGGGTCCATTATTACTACTAAGGGCACTTTGGAAGGGATATATCACTACTGGGGGTACCACAGAGGGGCCTTATTACTACCAAGATCACTTTATGGGGCCTTATTACTACCGGGGGCCATATTACTAGCGGGGGGCATTTTAGGGAGCTTTATCACTACCGAGGGCACTATAGGACATTATTACTACTGGGGATACTTTGGGGGACATTATTATTATTGGGCAAAATATAAAGGGTACTACTACTAATGGGGACACTAATGGGGAACATTATCACTGTAGGGGGTACTATTAGTAAATGTGGGCACTCTCGTAGAGAATTATAATTGTTGGGACTTTGGGAAGCACTATTAATATGGGGGAACTATCTGTATGATGCTGTTCTTTATTCCGAATAGTATTTGGGGTCATTGGGGACCACAGCTGGCACAATATTGGGAGTAGCACAAGGATGACAATGTTGGGGCACCAGGAGGGAAAGAATGATGGAAAAGTTAAGAATCTAAAATGTTTGTGCGGCAAACTGTGCAGAGACAAGACATGGCTGAAAGAAGTCATCATGGTAGTCTGGGCCGAATGGAGAAGATGACAAAAGAGGATTGAGGTGACGCCACTGGATATAATAGATATGTAGTGTTATATAGTCCTGTATTTTTGGCAGTGCTGAATCGAATGTCCATCCAAATATGCCATTAGCACTGGGGGGGGGTGAGGTGGAAAATTCAGATGGAGGAGGGGGGGAAGTGCACATTTCATATTTACCACACAGCAAGTAAACCTATCTGTTTTAAAATGCCAGGGCTGAATTTCAGTCCCAATCCAGCCCTGTTGGGTGGGGTATGGAGAGTCCCATACAGAAGGTCTGGACTAAAATACTGATCAACTACAAGGATTCCATGGAGAAACACACTGGATGTGATGTGTATCAAAGTCTATTATGTGAACCACCGGGAGCAGTTAAGGATTAAATGCCTGGTAATATGGCAGAGGTTGGACTTAGTCAACATGAGGGTTATTCTGCTGGTACCCAATGCATTTAGAAGGGTAAGCAGACTTTAAAGAGAGAGACACTGGAGAGAGTCATACAGCAGTAGTGTAGCAGGTAGTAGTGCAAACTGGAAGATGCGGCAGTGTGTAGGTAGCGTAGTTGTAGAAGAGCATGCTGGTGTATGTGCCTGCCTAATTGTGCAGTGTGTGAAGTACTGTGTGTTGCAAGGATAAAGATATCATGACCGTACAGGTACAGTGTGGAAGAGATACCACAAGTTGGATATGCCTTTTGGAGACTGTCCGTATTGTATAAGACTGCATCACATGGAAAGGACAGTACTTTTTTTATATTTTTTATATTTATATTTTTTAATATTTTCATATTGAGAGACTCTATAGTCATATGCAAGTTGCCCTTGGAGACTGTAACCACTCACTATAAATTAGGGCCTGGAAGAGACTTTGTGATGTAACAAAAGAATGACCCAAATCACACCACCTTAAAAAGGTTTTTCAGGAGTTTTACACTGATAACCTATCATTTGGATAGGTCATCAGTATCTTATCGATGGGGATCCGACACCCAGGACCCCACTGACCAGCTGTTTGAGAAAACACCGAAGCTCACTGTTGCGCTACGGCCTTCTCCAACTTTTCCTAGGCCGTATGAAGTTACGTTCATTGGTCACATAGCCTAGGCGCAGATCAGCCCCATTGAAGTGAATGGAGCTGAGCTGCGATACCAAGCACAGCTGCTACAAGTGCATCTCAATAAATTAGAAAATCATCAAAAAGTTTTTTTTTTCAGTAATTCAGTTCAAAAAGTGAAACACATATATTATATAGAGTCATTACAAACAGGATGAACTTTTCCAAGTGTTTATTTCTGTTAATGTTGATGATTATGGCTTACAGCTAAGGAAAACCCAAAATTCATTGTCTCAGAAAGTTAGAATAATTAACCCAAAACACATGCAAAGGCTTTCTAAGCCTTTAAAAAAGTCCGTTAGTCTGGTTCAGTAGGCAACACAATCATGGGGAAGACTGCTGACTTGACAGATGTCCAGAAGGCTGTCATTGACACACTCCACAAAGGTTAAGCCACAAAAGGTCATTGCTAAAGAAGCTGGCTGTTCACAGTGTTGTATCAAAGCATATTAATGGAAAGGTGAGTGGAAGGAAAAAGGGTGGAAGAAAAAGGTGCACAAACAACAGGGAGAACTGCGGCCTTGATAGGATTGTTAAGAAAAGGTCTTTCCTAAATTTGGGGGAGATTCACAAGGAGGGGACTGCCTCTGGAGTCAGTGCTTCAAGAGCCACCACACACAGACGTATCCAGGACATGGGCTACAAGTGTCACATTCCATGTGTCAAGCCACTCGTGACCAATAGACAACGCCAGGAGCATCTTACCTGGGCCAAGGAGAAAAAGAACTGGACTGTTGCTCAGTGGTCAAAGGTGTTGTCCTCAGATGAAAGTAAATTTTGCATTTCATTTGGAAATCAAGGTCCCAGAGTCTGGAGGAAGAGTGGAGAGGCTCTCAATCCAAGCTGCTTGAGGTTTAGTGTGAGGTTTACACAATCAGTGATGGTTTGGGGAGCCATGTCATCTGCTGGTGTAGGTCCACTGTGTTTTATCAAGACCAAAGTCACTGCAGCCGTCTACCAGGATATTTTAGAGCACTTCATGCTTCCCTCTGCCGACAAGCTTTTTGGAGATGGAATTTTCATTTTCCAGCAGGACTTGGCACCTGTCCACACTGCCAAAAGTACCAATACCTGGTTTAATAACCACCATATCACTGTGCTTGATTGGCCAGCAAACTTGCCTGACCTTAACCCCATAGATAATCTATAATCTAGAACAACTTTTTGATGATATTCTAATTTATTGAGATGCACTCGTATACAACATACGGTGCTTTGCTTGGTTTGCTGAGAGAAGGCCACGGTGCTACTGTGAGTGCCAGTGCCTTCTCAAACAACTGATTGGCGGGGTCCTGGGTGTCAGAACCCCACCAATCAGATACCTTCGGAGAATAGGTCATCAGTGTAAAACTCCTGGAAAACCCCTTTTACCCTGTTGACATGCTGTGGCTTGACCTGAAGAGGGCAGTGCACACAAGGCATCCGAGAAATACTGATGAACTGAAATATATTTTCAAGGAAGAAAGGTCCAAAATGTCTCCTCTATGTTGTGCAATTCATATTTGCAGATAAGGGCTTGTTCACATCACCGTCTGGATTCCGTTCTGGCTTTCCATTATAACATCGTTATAACAGAAAATAATGGAATCTATAAGACGGAAATCAAAACGGAAGCCTTTAGAGGCATTCCGTTTTGATCCGTCAGAAGGATATAGGCAATCATAACGGATCCGCCTGGTTTCCGTTATGCTGGACGGAAAACAAAGTTCTGTTGACCGAACTTTGTTTTCCGTCCAGCATAACGGAAACCAGACGGATCCGTTATGCTTGCCTATATACTTCTGACGGATCAAAATGGAATGCCTCTAAAGGCTTCCGTTTTGATTTCCGTCTTATGGATTCTGTTATTTTCCGTTATAACGATGTTATAATGGAAAGCCAGAACGGAATCCAGATGGTGATGTCAACAAGCCCTAAAGGAAACATTTGGTGGAGGAGACTAATGCTAAAGGGTCATCTAACAGTTATTAAATCCAAGGGTTTACTTTTTTCCTGCACTGTGAATGGTTACTCAGTGTGTTCAGTAGAAGACATGAATGGTACGACTGTTTCTGTTGTTTGTTGTCTATAATTGTGATTTAAAGGGACACTACTGTCACATTTTTTATCCCATATTAACAGCCTATAAGTGAATATTCTATGTATTTTTTTAAGTAGGTGGATGGTTTTCTGTATATAATTAATTTCACATATTCTACTTCCTGCCTTGGCTCTTAACTTCCATCTTTGTTTGGACTTTTAGCATGGCAAACAGCTTCTCTTGACTTTCTCAGTCAGACCATGCACTCCGACCAGAAGGCAGGGGTGATGAGTAACTCATTTAGAGCATCACATATTAAGGCAGGTTTACCTGGCCCTATGACCAGCCATCGCTCATCCCCATTCAGTGGGGGTGATCACTGCATGTAAATCTTCTTCTATAGTACTATACAATATTTTGTATTTAATTTTCAATCTTATAGTACTGTCAAAAGAAAAACAGCCAAAAATTATGTAAAAAATTGTTTACTATGAATATTGAGTTTCAAAATATTACACCTTTCTGACAGGATAATTTTATTAGTAATCAATGCAGAAACCCAGGTAATTCCAAATGGTTCACTTATTTTTTTTTGCAAATGTATTCAGAGGCTAAACGCAAAATTGTTTGGAAATTGTCTTTAGCTCTATCAAGTGTGGTTGCTTGATGCAGAGACTGGTCAAGCATTATGTTATCCTGGAGGCTACTGTGGGTCATAGAAAGACTGTTCTAAACATACGTACATATTGCATATAGCCGGTAAATTTTTCCATTTCTTCATCAAAGAAAACTTGATTGCAGCCCAGTTTGAGTCTGTCGGCATCCTGCACCTTACAGCAGCAAGATTCAACTGTACAATACATACAAATATCCAAACAAGGTTGCCATTACTTTAACCAGAATATACCAGTCTACCATAAATAATTTAACCCCTTAGTGATCACCAATACGCCTTTTTACAGAGGTCACTAAGGGGCCTTAAGCTGGGCTTTTCACGATGGCCCAGTCTAAGCGCTGCACGGCTCTCCCGTGCAGCAGAAAGCTGGGCTTCACACTCCGATGAGAGCCACTCTCCTGCTCTAATGCCCTGGACTGGCAGAAGCTCAACCTGGGCTGTTTAATCCCTGTCATGCGGACTCCCTCTGTCTCCCATTAGCAACCTGCAAATAAGACTGCAGGGTGCTGATGTCAGTGCAGGCAGGCCAGGGCCTAGTGAATGCCTGAGGCCTGCCTTCAGCATTTATAGTACATTGCACTGCAGAAAGAGTAGGGGCTATTTATTAAACTGGTGTAAAGTAGAACTGGCTGAGTTTCCCATAGCAACCAATTAGATTCCACCTTTCATTTTGGATAGCTCCTTCGGAAAATGAAAGGAGGAATCTGATTGGTTGCTATGGGTAACCAAGTCAGTTCTACAGTACTTTACTCCACTTTGATAAATGACCCCCTGCATATTGTATTTTAGAAGCAATCAAAATGTTGATTAGTATGGTCCCCTTGTGGGACTATTAAATGGTTAAAAAAAGTAAAAGTAACTTACATAAAAGAATTCTAAAAACGCTTTTCAATGGAAAAAAACTGCAAAAATAAAATCTTCACATATTTGGTATTAACACATCCATAATGATCCACACTACGCAATTATCATGTAATTTATTCAATACTGTGAATGTGGTAAAAAAATTGCAAGAATTGCTGCTTTTTGCTTATTTGCCACCAAAAAAAGTGAATAAAAAGCAATCAAGAAGTGTTATATACCCCAAAATTATACCAAAAATCCCACAAACATCAAGCCCTCACACAGCTCCATAGAAAAAAAAATAAAAAATTTATGGGTCTTGGGATGAAGCGGTGCAAAAAAATGACCACAAAATTTATAAGGTTTTTCCTAGCCCCCTCTAAGAAAGAGTTAATAAAATGTAATTAGTAAGTTATGTGTACCCCAAAATGGTAACCTTAAAAACTACAACTTGCGCTGCAAAAAACAAGCCCTCATACAACTACATAGACAAAAAAATTAATACAGTTATAGCTCCTGGAAGGTGACTATGAAAAATTTGCTTGGTCAGTAAGGCCCAAAACAGGCTGGCCATTAAGGGGTAAATCCAAACAAAATTAACATAATACAAAATCTCAAATAAGTCAAAAGTGTTTTGACTAAATTATGTCACCACAACCTGGCAAAAGGGCATGCAACCTTAGGATTTAAGGCCTTCATGCACATTATATAGTATTGTTTGCAGTATCTGCTGTTTTCAGTGGACTCAGGTAACAAGCTAATCTTTAGAGGGAGAAAAAAAAAATCTTTAATACCGGATCCATTAGTTATCCCGAGTGATACACCACTGCCAGAGTTGTCTACTAGCAGCTTTCTCCTCTCTTCCCATTGAAAACATATAAATACCCAACCAAACGGAGGTGGCAGTGGTGAAGATGACAGTGTTTTCACTCATAAGAGGTACAACTGCTGACTGCAGCACACATGGAATATTAGTTGATACGCTGCATAGGTTGTTGTGGGCACACTTCAATCTTAAGATTTTGGTGTTGTGTGAGATTATCTCAGGAAATACCATTTTGTTTTTCTGTTCTACATTTTCAGTGACACCAGTATTCTATTAATACTCAAGTGCTTTTCTAGATTGGTTTAAATCTCCTTTTTAATAGATCTTCAAGCCCAAATTATATGTCTGTATTAATGTCATTCTTCACACAAAGTAAAATAAAGCAAAATAAGTAAGCAGATGACGCAAGGCACACAACCTTTCAGTAAAATGCCTTTAATATTTAAATTTTCACTTTTCTAAATCAGCTATTCAAAACTTGAAATGTCAGGTTTTATTAAAGGCAGTTCTGGTTAAGTAATACAGACTTGAAAGATGTAATAAGAATTTAACATAATTGCATTACAAATAAACCATAAACTTATAAACCGGCAAATCTTATAAATATATGTTTAATCTGATTGTATTGCATAAAAATAGACATTATCTGATTAGCTCTTCCTGAAAATATCTACAAGTGAAAATATCTACAAGTGAAAACCGCTCACAAGTCACTCTATAAACCATCAAACAAATGAGGTACTGCAAGAGTTAAGTGAAGTACGCAAAATAGGAAAATTTACTTTGGTTTCCAAAACTAGACTTCAGGTTTCTGTAAGATTAAAAAAGTGAAATGCTGGATTCACACACATCGTTTTGCAGGGCTTTTCACAGCATTTTTGTTTTAGCTCAGAAATGCTGCAGGAAGATGTCACTGTGTTAACATACTACATACAAAGAGATTTCATTTATTATGCTTTTGTCATTTTCACTTTTTTAAGAAAATGCAGCATGCTGCGGGTTTGGTGTTTATTTTTTCTGCCATTTTACCCATAGACTTTCCTATAGGACTTCAAAAATGCAAGAAAAAAACTTCACGTTTTAAATAACACTACATAAAAATTAAAGAGCTTGAAAAAAAGGCTGTGTGAAGGAGGCCATCATTATGAGGCTCATTTAACGTGACCATAGTATTAGAATATTACAGCAATACCTGGATCCCACAGGGTTCAGCAGAGATTGGGTGTTGTGGTCGAATTCAGTCTAAATCATAGTGTGGGTTGTTGATTACGTTTATTTGTTAGAATTCTATAAACTGTATTCACCAACCGTAATAATTGTTAAATAATAATAGAAATTAATCAAATAAAAAAACTTGTCAATTTCCATGACTTCAGTATCCATTTTGCCCACAGCAACCAGTAAAAGCTGATATCTACCCAGCTGAACTGCAAAACCATTTCTTTGGGTCCTTTGTGATACATAAGGGCCTCTGCTCTTTGCACGATGAAAGGATATCAAAAATACAACTGAACAAACATACTAAAAGCTTGTGAAAATGTGACCCAAGATAGATCACCATAGATCACCTATAGCCCCCAACAATAGAAAAAAATCTAAACTTATAAGGTTTATACCCATCTTAGATATTGATGGTATATCGCTATAACCATAGGTGGGACCTGTACCTGTACCCCTTAATAGGGTTTTTCCAGGAATATTAACTATCAAGGGATCCGGATTCATACTTATCTGCCTCATGCTGCTCCAGTCTGCTGCGCTGGTTCCCTTACCTTCATCTTTCAGTCCCAGCTTGTTTTCTTCCAACCGGGGTACAGACATGCCCACGTGTGCCACTGCTGCCAATGACTGGCTTCAGCAATTACTTGTCCCTGCACAGTTCTAGACTTGAACTATAGGGACCAACCACTGAGACTCTAATGATGTCAAGAATCAGCCACTCTTAATTAAAGGGGTTTCCTGGGAATTTTATACTGACCCCCGCCAATCTGGTGTTTGAGAAGGCACATAGCGCTGCGTCCTTCTCCAAGCATAGCGCCGTACATTACATAGCGGCTATGCTTGGTATCGCAGCTCAGCCACATTCACTTCAACGGGGCTGAGTTGTGCCTAGGCCACGTGACTGATGAACATGATGTCACATTGTGTAGGCAAAGCTGCAGTTATGTTTCGGACCCCCACCAATCAGGATAGGTCATCACTGTAAAACTCACCGAAAACCCCTTTAATAATGGTCGAGCAGCCGATGTACAAGCAATCTATTGCTATTGAAATGAATGGAAGTTGCAGAAACCAATATCTACTGGTTATAAAACCTTGAAGTCACCTGAAGCCATGACAAAGCCCTAGTAAAATGTAAGTACAATGGATCAAACTGAGCTTAATTTTAAATGAAATAGTTTGTAGTCATAATATATTTACAGGTGTAATCCTTAGAAGAAAATGTCTAGTTCGAAATTTTCAGCTTGCCTTGACGGAAAAGGTAATGAAATTACACGGTCCTCCTGAAACATTCTATACTTTAATAAGTGCAATATACAGCTTCTCAATTATTTCCTTATTGCTATGTATAAAGATACAGATTTGTCTGAGCAATACAAGAACTAAAAAATATGCACACAGACCTCAGTGTATAACAGGCAAGTGTCCATTTCCTAATATTTGCCCCAATCTACTTCTTGTTATACTGCTAGAAGTCAAATATAAAGGTATCACATTATGTCATATCACAGCCATGTGACCCCTATTCCTCATACCTGGTAATGCTTGCCAGAGGTGGTTTTAGAAAATAAGGATCTTTGTGAATAGGGCATTTGACTTTCTCCACAAATAAGCACCGGCATCAAGGTATATACACATTTAGTTGACTTTTGTATTGGTACTGTGATGCTCAGGTAACAGTTACCCCTTCACATTGAGGGAGACTTTTCAAGGTCACAAGTCATAAATATCTACACAATATGATTTAGCATTTGAGGCTATGCTCACACGGGCATAACTTGACATGGAATTTGGTGCATTAGAAATTTCAGTTCTGTACAGCAAATAAGTGACTAGTGACCTAATTGCTGCAGTATCTGTACAAAAACCCTGAGGATTAGCCCCTTTGATGACAATGGCTATTTCTCATGTGGATTGACAGGAGTGCAAACTGCACATCCGCAGCAGAAATCAAAGGGTCAGCCTTATTTATGCAATTAAACTATACAACGTATGAACATAGCATAATCTATGTTCTGCCTCTTCTTCTCCCATTCAAGTGAATGAGAAATACAGCCGAGATTACAATGCACCACTGCTACAATCTAGGTAAACCCCGAAGAGGACGCAGCCCTCGCACCTTCAAACAGCTGATGGTGGGGGTTCCAGGAGTCAGGCTCCCACTGATCTGATACTGATAGATCCTCAATATTGTAAAATCGAAAACAACTCCTTACAGATTAATAATTTGTATTGTTAACTTGACTAAAGCTTTGGAAGACTGATATAAGGTGGCCCCCCCTTCACATCATGAAAGATAGTCACATGACTTAAAGAGATCTGGTCATCACCGCGGCCAGTGATCGGCTGCAGGAGCGTCAAGTCAGATGTTTTCAGCAAGGGAGCCCATCATGGGCTGGGAGGAGACAGAGCGGGGAGCCAGCGCAGGAAAGTAAGCTTCCCTTTTCAGGTCGCCCCCCCCCCCCCTCCCTCATTCTTGCACAATCCCTTGAAGAGTACATAGTGTATGTATATATATATATATATATATATATATATATATATATACACACACACACACACACACTAAACAACGATACCTACACTGTAGAATGTCCAAATTATTCTGTACATTCTGTTATAGGCAAGACTTGCCTTGTGACTGCTAAACAATCATTAGGACTCAGATCTATGTGCAGAGAAACTTACTTTACATTTTCTATATATATGGCTCAAACATTAAGCCATAGACAAATCTAACATTCTAAGTGATGGTGGGTAAATCCGGTTTCCACAAGGCAATTGTCGGGCCGATTATCAGAAATGAACGTTAGTACAAGAGGCACATGGTACCACAGACCATCCCATGAATGAACAAAACACTTCGTTTGTGGGCAGGAGATTGACTTATATAAACAGCGATCTGCTGCCCAGAAAAACATTGAATCTGTATGAGGACAAACGTTGGCCACAGCAGCAGAAGTGATCTCCTCCACTGATGAGCAGGCAGTTATCAGGAAGGAACAGTTCCCTCATAACTGCCTGCTTGGTTGGCGCATGTAAATGCACCTTAAAGGCAATCTAACCTCTTCTTCATTAGTTTACAGTACAGGTGGGTGTGAAAACTTTACTGTTCTCTCTTATCCGGGGTCCCTGACTAGAGCAGTTTTCAATCATCATTTACTCCTGTTTCCAGGTAGAAATGTTAGTGAATTTGCCAGGGCCGATAGCCTGGCTTCTGCCACTCCTCTGTAGCGAGGATGGGATAAAAACGCCCCTGAGACAAAATTTTGGGATCTTTTTTTTACACCATGAACTAGCGTAGCCTTCTTAGTACATGACCTCCATTGTCTCTAAGCATTTTGCATAGGATTGAGCATTTCTTAGAAGTACAAAGACAGCCATAAATAGGTTGTCCCCTCCTCTTCCTGTCACCCCCTTTACTTTACATCTTTACGTCTGGTAACTAATGCTTTGTAAGTAAGTGCAATGATATTTTTGTAGTATAGAAAAGAAGATAAGCAGGACGTAGAAGGGGAAATAAGTCCACACCTAAGCTGAAGGTCTAGAAATGAACAGCTCTGATTCAGATAAGCTGATGAGAGGACCTGTTGTCCAGGTTGGTAAATTTCTTCGCAGTTTCCTCATTTGTAAGGCACCTTTAAAATAATAGCCTACAAGGACAGAAATTGTAAGGTCTGTAGGGTCTATTAATCTCAGCACATCAAAACAGAAGTTGATGTACACAGCAGCGCATACAACCGACCTTATTTAAAGGAGCTGTCTGAGTTAATGTTAAAAAAAGAAATAAAATAAAAAAAGCCAGGGAAGATAGCCTTGAGCCCCCTCCGTTGCAGCCCTTGCCACTCAATCTTCCCTGTCTGCAGTGCTGACTTGCCTGTATAACGCATGTCACCAATGCAGCCAAACACTGGCTTCAGCAGTCTTCCCGCGTGTCAGTGCTCCAACCAAAAACTTAACATTATGGCCATGGCCACGGCAGCGGGGAGGATCGGAGTGGTGGAGCTGGATCACACAGGATTCCAGACAGTATAATTTTGCCTTTTTTAATTTAACTTGGACAAACCCTTTAAAACACTCATAATCACCTTTAAGGTGTACTTACCGTCACAAACCATCACAATAGAAGACTTGATACAGTTTCTTATACTTGATAGTATTGTTCCTAGGAATCTGAATGAATTGACAGCTGGTGTTTTGTCCCTACACAATCTAACACTGTCCAATCAGTGCTGACAGAGTCGGAGTATCATTTGGAGAAGGAAAATGGAAGCACCCAGCTGTCAATTTATTCATAAATTCCTAGGAGGGATAACAGAGGAACGTAACTAAGCACGTAATTGCTCCACAATTGTTATTTTATGAGGAATACAAGAATTTACTAAATAAAAAATGTAAGGGGGGGCTGAAGAAGTAGAAAGTGAGGAGACAAATCTCTGCACATTCATGTACTTACATGCCTTACTGATATGTACAAACATTCCACCTGTGAAATGTGTTTTCTTTCATATTGCTTAAACATCTTAGGAAAGTATCATTGTTAACCAAAAACAGAATGCAATGAAAGCATCCTAAAATCAGTATTAAATAAATGATCCTTTGGTAAACAGCAAAAGGAAAAAAAATGACAACTTTTTTTAAAATAAATTACTTAATTCTTGAACAGTTCTTAAAAAAATGTAAATAAAATTTACATGCACATATTCAGTTTCTTTAACAGAGCTTTGTAAGAAAGTACAAAAAAGAACACCATCCAGGAGACAAAAATAATTTCCATAGCTAGAATACACGTGATTTCAAAATATTTATTTTCTTTTATTGCTGATAAATTATTTGTGGCATTGTCATATCCCGATGCCAGTCTGCAAAAGTAAGCAAGCTGTGAAGGCAAATCCCATTCATTGCTGGGGAACCAGCTTCACATAATACTGCCATTATAAGGGCAAAGGCACTGAAAGGTAAATGTCTATAGAAACAACGTCAGCGACTCAAGAGTTTTAGTTTGGTAAACCAACTGACCAGTAGTGAGGGCTCCGTGGTGGTATTTTTTGAAGATGAAGCGGTAGTGTGTTTCCTGGAACCTTCCTCCTGGTATGGCATTGTTGCACTATTGTGTAAGTCCATGTTAAGAAGACCATGGCTGCCCCTAATATAATCTGTTCCTCTGATTAAATGCCTCTCAGTGGATCTGGTAAAATAATTGCGAGATGATACACTTTCTTCTATAATTGGTGCTATCCTCTCATTACTGAAATACCTGGAGAGTGCTTCATCACCTTAAAAAGAAAGGAAACACACGTACAGTAAATATGTAAAAATATGCCATATGCATTCTCATCAGTACCATACAATCATACAAAGATGTATTTAATATAGCTGGTTAAAAATCTTCACTATACAATATGGTTATATGTCAGGTTTAAAGGGGTTGGAGAATTTCCAATGTAATTTGTCAAAATGCGATATACAGTAATGTATGTCCTATTCCAGCATACTTAACTGCACACTGCCCCCCAGGTTTCCTAATAGAGGCCCATGGCTGCCCCGGTTTCAGTGAAGTAAACATATTCACCTGTCGTCCTCCGCTTCCATGGGCTGCAAGACAGTGGCAACTGCTTCCTCTAGCTGTTCCTGAGTACCTTCCATTCTGCTCCCTGTATCTGGCATGCACCGGACAAGACCATTTGATGATCAGCACACATATAGAATACAAAGTACCCAGGAAAAGCCAGAGGAAGTGGTTGCCACCATCTTGCACATCTTGTAGTCCACAGACACGGAGGATGACAGGGGAGTATGTTTACTTCACTGAAACTGGGGCAGCGGGGGCCCTCCATTAGGAAACCTGGGGAACAGTAGGCAATTATGTATAGCTAAATGGAGCATACATTAATGTATATGGCATTCTGACAAATTACACTGGAAATTGGCCAACCCCTTTAATTCTCGTAAATATGTGGCTATAATATTTATTCTGGTGCTTGTCTGTTAAAGAGCAGCTATTAACTAATTTACCTTTTTTCCCTGTCATTCTATGCCGTGAATATGATTCTGTAGACACAATCCAGCTAGTTTCAGCAGGCATAGATAGAGGACGTGGCTTACCTATTCACAAGGACAGAAGAACTAATTAGCATAACACAGAAAATATCAATACACTAATAATATCTGAAAATATCAATACACTAATATAGGCAACAAAATTTTTGCAGAGATTTCTCTTTACCTTGTTTTTATCTATAAAGAAAAAAACAATAGAAATAGTCTAAAATGCGTATAAAAATCTTTAGAGGATAATAACTGTTTTGTACGGTGTCACATGTCAGCAGTGGGAACTAGTATCTCCAAGTCACGAAATGGGAGTCTTCTAAATATTCCACATTCCGTCTAAAAAAGCAATTCAAATAAACTTTTATTCAGCCAAAAAGTAATAATAAATGTTGCATTAGACACAGTGGGCCTAGGAGACTTGTTCATGTACTTATACTGAAATGTTTATTGAACTTTTGGGTGGGTTATCTATATCAAATCGGCGCGGGTTCGACTCCAGGCACCCTCGAGCGCTGCTTCCTCTTCAGAATTAATGATATACCTACTGTATATGGAATGAAGAAAACCTTATCATGGGAAGTTTTAAAGTTTCAAAACGTACCATACATCGGCGTCTTGTCTCTTAGTTTAGCGGGTTGGACATGCACTTCAATTGGATATGAGGGCAGCTGATCAGAGTCTGCAATGGTAAACCTCCTTCGGCTTTCCTGATCAAGGAAAGAGTTGGGAGATTCAGAACCTTTTGAGCGTGGATGTGAATCTCTGTAACGACTGTAACTGAAACTCATCTTCTCATCTCTAAAAACACAGAAAGCATGCTTTTATTATATTAAAAAAACACAAACTGTACAGTGTCATTCATTTGCCTTCACAGTCTAAAACAATGTTACAAGGATCATTTTATATTGTATTTAGGTTTACAGATTAGCAAATTAAGGACAATTTCAAGTGTAATATGGGAGGATCTGGTCGTCATGGTCATTCAAGGCCGGGTTTGGATTTTTACCCATATTACACTTATGTGAAATTGGCCTGCCCTGTGGAAGGTTTCCACCCAAAACATTCTTTTCACCAACTTTCTGTTTCGGCTGTTAAAGAGGAGTACCCAGTGGCGTGCCTAAGGTGTTTGGCACCCTGGGCGGGTCCTTTCTCTGGAACCTCCCCCCAATACTTGTTGTGCCCCCTCACAGTAGTATTGCCCTCATTGTACAACCTTCACAGTAATTATGTCCAGATATGTGCCCCCTAATAATATCCACATTTTGACCCCTCACAGTTATGCCCACACTGTGGTATTTATGCCCTCATTGTACAACCTTCACAGTAGTTATGCCCTTATTGTGCCCCCTCACAGTAGTTATGCCCTCTCTGTGCTTCTTTCACAGTAGTATTGCCCTATGTGTGCCCCCTTCACAGTAGTATTGCCCTCTTTTTGTCCCCTTCACAGCAGTAATGCCTATTGTGCCCCCTTCATAGTAGTAATACCCCCTGTGTGCTCCATAACAGTTATGCCCCTTCACAGTAGTAATGCCCATTGTGCCACCTTCATAGTAGTAATGCCCCCTCTGTGCCCCATAACAGTTATGCCCCTTCTCAGGAGTAATGTCCTATATGCCTCTTCACAGTAATAATCCCCTCTGTGCCCCCTTCACAGTAATTACGCCCACATTGTGCCCCCCTTAAAGTACCCCTTCACCATGCCCCATTCACAGTAATTATGCCCTTATTGTGCCCCCTGACAGTAGTTATCCTCTTTGTGCCTCTTTCACAGTAGTACTGCCCTATGTGTGCCGCCTTCACAGTGGTAATGCCCTCTTTTTGCCCCCTTCACAGTAGTTATGCACTCACTGTGACCACTTCATAGTAGTAATGCCCACTCTGTGCCCCATAACAGTTATGCCCCTTCTCAGGATTAATGCCCTCTGTGCCACCTTCATAGTAATAATCCCCTCTGTGCCCCATCACAGTAGTAATGCCCTCTGTGCCCCCTTCATAGTAGTAATGCCCTTTGTGCTCCTGTCACAGTAATAAAGCCCTCTGTGCTTCCTTCACAGTGGTAATGCCCAATGTGCCCCCTTCATAGTAGTAATGCCCACTGTACCCCCTCTGTGTTAATAAAACAAAAGCACAGTAATTCACCTTGTCCCATTCCTGATGCTCAGATCCAGCTCTTCCCCTGCAGAAACAGATCGCTCTGCAGCTCTATGTGGGAGGAGCACAGGTAGATTCCCAGGCTGAAAGCTCCTCCCACAGGCCGGCAAAGCGATCTGTGTCTGCAGGCTGAATGTTGGAGCAGGGAGCAGAAGGCTTCCTGTTTCAACATTTAGTGTGGGAGAGAAGGAGCGTGGGGAGCTGAGCGGTCAGTGAGTGACAGGACTGCAGCCCCCCCAGCACTTCAGCAATGAGCCCTTCCATCTGTATTGACATTGCTTCTGGCAACCCACTGAGAGCTGGCACCAGTGGCAGACTGCCCCCCCCACCTCCTTGGCACGCCACTGGGAGTACCAAGCCATTTTTCTACTCAGTTGCAGAAGCCATGTTTATTGTTTGTGAGATTTTAATTAGCTTCTGAGAAACTCATGGTTAAACTGTCAATTTGCCACTGATTCTGATATGCCACACACTTTGTATGAATCCAGCACCTCTTGCTCTGCTCTCCCTCAGAAAAGCCTTGCAGAGTCAAGCAGATACAAAGGGGCATACTGCTCAGTTGAACGCTTCTGCCGTCTCATTTTAGCAATCAGTACGGGTCTCAGCATCCGGACCTCAACCGATCAAAACTTTTGAGGTGTCACTATAACATCTCAGAATTTTATTCAAATTATAGGTACCCTTTAAAGGGACTCCGGACTAAAATGCTTCAGAAATGCTTCTAAATGTGGTATTTAAGATGCCAAAAAATTACTAATGCTGATTTTACCACAAACATCAACATCATTGGGTGGTGTGCCTTGTAAGGGTGTCCAATTATGTGTCGAAAATAAATGTAACCAGGGCTGTGGAGTCGGAATCGTGGAGTCGGTGTCCATTTTGGTGGAGTTGTTATAAAATGGACCGACTTCGACTCCAAAAAAAAAAAAAAAAAATGCAAACAATGCAGTATGTGCTGAATATATTTATATCATAAGAATTTGAGAAAATTATGAAATGTCCTATAAATGTCTGTTCTATTCCTGATCTAAGGATCTGGGCTTTTAGTTGAGATGAATGTGTGCTGTCCTTTATGTAGATGCTCAGAAGTGAAGCTCCTCTGCTACAGATCAGAGGAAAAAGGCACTGGGAAGGAATGACTGCACTCATCTCAGATCTGCTAGAGAAAACAGGATTAAAGAGGTTTTCTCACTAGTTACAAAGATTAGCTTTCAACATAAAGGGATAGTTAAAAGAAGGTTAAGTTAAAGTCAGTCATGAACTATAGACAGTTCAGCAGGTCTCTCACTGCACACAGGTTTCTATGGTAACCTGCAGACCAGAAAGACTGTTATCTGATTGGCTGAGAGCAGTGAAAAATGATGGGACTGAGCTCTGAGTGATTACATGCAGTAAACAAAAGGTACAAGTGTTGTGAGCACTGAGAAGCATGGCTTTACCTGTAATTTTGTTAGAGATCACAATCTCCTGCTCTGTCAGAGTAAGTTAATATATGCTAATAACTGCTGGAGACCCACCCACAGCCTGAGGAGACACAGTAAGTGCAAACCACCTGTCAGCCAGTGAATCAACCTGCTGAGAAAACCCCTTTAAGGCAAGTACTTCTTAGTATATCTAGACTTTCATAAAACTGTGCATAAATCAATTGTCCAGTGAATGTTCTCAGTATGCTTTGTGTTTTAGTTTGCTTTTCCTCTGATGTAAAACACCCAGGGCCTTAAGTATGAAAACTGTCTAGGTGTAGAGGTTTCTTTGTTGCCTATAGAAACCAATCAGAGCTCCCCTTTCATTTCATATAGTGCTCTGGAGAAATGAAAGGGGAGCTCTGTCTATCTGTCTAGCTCTAAGAAAGTCTTAGACCTAGACAGTGTTCATACATCAGGCCCTTAGTGAGCTGTACCCAGAGAAAAGCCTGATGCTGAAAGTTCAGAGTAAAGAGATCTAGTAAAATATAGATTATAGACATATCTTTACTATTGATTTATGCAAAGTTTGTTTAAAGTTATCACTTAAACATGCGCCATGTATGAAGGAGTCGGAGTCGGATTGGGAGTTGGAATTGGGAGTCGGAGTTAGGGGAAATTGAGGAGTCGGGGCTTTGGCTTACCGACTCCACAGCCCTGTGTAAAACACAAATTAAATATCATTTAATATTGTACTGATGTAAACATTTATAAAATGACTAAACTTGTACCTTACAAAAGAGTTGCTTCATACATACCTTGGGGAGTAGGGAACTCTTGGTGGTGGGGGAATGTAAAGATCAAGAATTGCTGGCTTCTCTTTCTTTAGTGAGGTATCCAATGTGCTTTCAGGAGACTGTGTTGTAGTGGGTGGTGGGCTTGTCTAAATTTACAAGAAAGAGATACATTATTAAAAATAATTGTTAAAATGATGGGTGGTGGATCATGGATTTTCTTTTTTTCCTGATCTCATACAACCCCTTTTACATAAAGAAAATCTATCACCAGGAACTTCACAATTGAAACAGATACAATGCCCCATGTAATGATACCTTTCCCTTAGTGATCTGTTGCTTCATTCTGGAGAAAACATACTTTTAAACCAAATGCCAACCAGAGCACCTGCTTCTTCTGCAAGCCCCTCCGTCTCCTTCTTGATTGATGGACCAGGCATGATGACTATAGAGGAACCTGGCCCTGTCAGTCATGAAGAGGGAGGGACTGGCAGAGAAAGCAGGAGCAGCAAGGATACACAGTGGCCTGGGTGCGCTTAAAGGGGTTGTCCAAGTTATATACAGTGTATATATATATATATATATATATATATATATATATATATATAAATAAAGCACTGTAAATCTGATGGTCAGCATTATATACATAAGCTAAACAAGTTTTAGGCAAAAAAAATATATATATATATTTACTAATTTCCCTAGTTCTGTTCTGGCCCCTTTGTTTGCATGCAGTTGGTGGCGTGTAACAACAATCTGAGGTTTTCCTCATGAATATTTGTGGGTGTCAACCAAGACTGACTTTACCCTCCCCCTGCTCTACAAAGGGAGTGAATAAAATTGCTGCCCTGTCTGCAGTCTAACTTTTGGGATACTCATGTTGTATGTGTGGGACTACAAGTCCCAGCTGTACAGTACAATGACATTGCTGATACACACAGGATCTTCCCTAGTACCTGACAGACAGCTCAGCCAGCAGATCAGGCAGTGTAGGGGGCATGGCTTATCACTCCAACTAGCACAGCCTTCACAGTGACCTTCTGTGCACAGAGGCAGACCTCCTGCTCCCTCAGGCTTGTGCACAGCACCTTATCAGAGCAGGGAAAGAAGCTGACATCACAAGTCATGTGACCTCAGCTAACTAGAAGAACAGGGCCACTGTAGATGAAGTAAGTGAATTAAAAACCCTTTACATTTGCTTAGTTAGAAACATAAAAGAACAAAAAAAATAACTTGGACAACCCCTTTAACTGTTCATTTGCATATGATCTAAAAGTACTGTTTGAGGCAAAGGACCACAAAGTGAGAGGTATCCTTCCCTTCAGCTAAGCTAACCCTAAAAGGCACTCTGCCTGTTTCAACAGTGAATATCCTGGTGACAGACTCCATTTTTTAAATAGTGATGACAATGGTTGAATAATACACTGAATGACAAAAAAAATAACACACCCAGATAGAAATGTCATATTGCTGCAAATGTTGGCTTGCATATATGTCTCAGGCAGATATGTAAATGATTACAAAATGGGTGTTACCACAAGAGGGCATAAAAGTGCTTCCCCCGCTGCCCTATAAAAAAAGCTCTCAGGGGCTACTTTTTTGCCCTGTCAACAGACTTTGAGAGGAGGCGCATCACTGGACTGGGAAAAGCAGGAGGGTCATGTTGACGAATTTCCAACCATTAAGGCCGTTTGGGCCTAAGCTTTTATGAGGTATTGGAAGCACTGGTTATGTGACGGTACGCACAAATGGAGAACAGGATCCAGACAGACCACCAGTCAAGAGGATAGTGTGATCCCCAGACAACCATAAATAGCTCACATAGTTTTGCTGTCCACCATCCAGACACAGGTGGCACCTTCATACAAACCCGTGTCCAGTGCATTTCTAGGCACTTAGCAGAAGGAAATTTGGTGTCGTGGCACCCATTAAATGTCCTGCCATTGACGGCCATCCACCATCTCCTTTGTTTGCAGTGGTGTCATGAATGAGAAACATGGATTGCTATGGACCAGAACGCCAGTCAGTCACCCATAGTAGTGATACGAGAGACACTAACAGGTCAGACATACGTATGTGCAGGACATCCTGTGGCCACATGTGTTACCTCTGATGGCTGGGTTTCCGACTGGCATTTTTCAGAAGGATAATGTTGGCCTACACACAGCAAAGGTTTCCCATTAATGTCTCCACCCGATTGCAACATTTCCTTGACCTACCCAGTCGCTAGATTTATTGCCATTCAGGCATTTATGGGATGACCTGGGATGCCAGCTTAGCCTAGGAGTGTACAGAATCTATAGACCCAGCTGCAACAACTGTGGACAAATGTGCTGCAGGATACTATACAGAGCCTGTATGCCTCCATGCCCAACTGTGTATCATCTTGTATCCAGGCTAGAGGCCGCCCAAAAGGGTACTAGAGCTTCCTTTCAATTGTACAGTTTTCGCCAATAAATGTGCCATTTTGTAATATTGTTATCACTTGTACATATATCATCGTTACATTCACATAAAGTTTCATTCCATTCCAACAACTCCTTATTGGTGCGTTATTTTTTTTCTTCAATGAGTGTATTTAGCTTATTCTGCATACCTGCACAGCAGGTGGCCTCCATCTCAAGTTTTTCAAAGGAGCAGGAGTGAAATTGAAAGTTCCTGTTGGTCTCTTTTTTAGAAGCAGGGTGACTTCACCCGAATTTTCTCTCAATCTTGCTACAAGGTTCTTTAATTGCCATCCAACCTTAAGAAGAACAGAATACATGTTTTACTCAATGTTTACCACAAAATAAAATATAGTTTTGAAATTAACAGAATAAATGTAAAAACTGTAAATTTACAAATAAGGACAGAGACAGAATGATATGAATACTTGAACTAAAGAGAATTTAAACCACTGTATGCCACTGAAAACCATGGGAATAACTGTAGAGGACAAAGGGAAGGCAGAGATATTAAACTGATATTTTTAATCTGTGCTCACCAGTGAGCCGACAGTCCCATATATCATTCAGATGAGTAGGAGTCAAGCTTTTCTGTCAAATATTACAATTCAGTCTTAGGCCTCTTTCACATTAGCGGCAGCACGGATCCGGCAGGTGAAGGGTGCTGCCGGATCCGTGCTGCCGCAGGGACATGTGTGGGGCCGGAACCACGCTCCGGCCCCACACATGTCACACAGTACATACACACAGACACACAGACACAGACATATACACATACATACTTACATGCTCCCGGCAGGTCTCCACAGCACAGTACAGGAGCAGGACGGCGCACACATAGGACGATTCCCCACAGCGCCCTCTGCTGGGCGCCGGGTGGAATCGTCCTATGTGTGCGCCGTCCTGCTCCTCCTGCGCTATGGTGACCTGCCAGGAGCATGTAAGTATGTATGTGTATTTGTCTGTGTATGTGTTTGTCTATATATGTGTATGTCTGTATATGTGTTTGTATGTATGTGCATTTGTATGTGTATGTGTCTGTGTATGTTTATGTGTACAGTACAGACCACAAAAAAGTGTGAAACAACTGAAAATATGTCTTATATTGTAGGTTCTTCAAAGTAGCCACCTTTTGCTTTGATTACTGCTTTGCACACTCTTGGTATTCTCTTGATGAGCTTCAAGAAGTAGTCACCTGAAATGGTATTCCAACAGTCTTGAAGGAGTTCCCAGAGATGCTTAGCACTTGTTGGCCCTTTTGCCTTCACTCTGCGGTCCAGCTCACCCCAAACCATCTTGATTGGGTTCAGGTCTGGTGACTGTGGAGGCCAGGTCATCACTCTCCTTCCTGGTCAAATAGCCCTTACACAGCCTGGAGGTGTGTTTGGGGTCATTTTCCTGTTGATAAATAAATAATGGTCCAACTAAACGCAAATCGGATGGAATAGCATGCCGCTGCAAGATGCTGTGGTAGCCATGCTGGTTCAGTATGCCTTCAATTTTGAATAAATCCCCAAGTCCATCCATTCACCTTTTCTGCGTCGCACAAAGACACAGTGGTTGGAACCAAAGATCTCAAATTTGGACTCATCAGACCAAAGCACAGATTTCCACTTGTCTAATGTCCATTCCTTGTGTTCTTTAGCCCAAACAAGTCTCTTCTGCTTGTTGCCTGTCCTTAGCAGTGGTTTCCTAGCAGCTATTTTACCATGAAGGCCTGCTGCACACGGTCTCCTCTTAACAGTTGTTGTAGAGATGTGTCTGCTGCTAGAACTCTGTGTAGCATTGACCTGGTCTCTAATCTGAGCTGCTGTTAACCTGCGATTTCTGAGGCTGGTGACTCGGATGAACTTATCCTCCGCAGCAGAGGTGACTCTTGGTCTTCCTTTCCTGGGGCGGTCCTCATGTGAGCCAGTTTCTTTGTAGCGCTTGATGGTTTTTGCGACTGCACTTGGGGACACTTTCAAAGTTTTCCCAATTTTTCGGACTGAGTGACCTTCATTTCTTAAAGTAATGATGGACACTCGTTTTTCTTTACTTAGCTGTTTTTTTCTTGCCATAATACAAATTCTAACAGTCTATTCAGTAGGACTATCAGCTGTGTATCCACCTGACTTCTGCCCAACACAACTCATGGTCCCAAACCCATTTATAAGGCAAGAATTCCCACTTATTAAACCTGACAGGGCACACCTGTGAAGTGAAAACCATTTCAGGCGACTACCTCTTGAAGCTCATCAAGAGAATGCCAAGAGTGTGCAAAGCAGTAATCAAAGCAAAAGGTGGCTACTTTGAAGAACCTAGAATATAAGACATATTTTCAGTTGTTTCACACTTTTTTGTTAAGTATATAATTCCACATGTGTTAATTCATAGTTTTGATGCCTTCAGTGTGAATCTACAATTTTCATAGTCATGAAAATACAGAAAACTCTTTGAATGAGAAGGTGTGTCCAAACTTTTGGTCTGTACTGTATGTATGTATGTATGTATGTGTGCAGGTGACGGATCCGTCGTGAACTCCATTGAAAGTCAATGGAGGACGGATCCGTTCACCATTGTGTCACACCAAACGGATCCGTCCCCATTGACTTTCATTGGGGGTCATTCCGGATCCGTCTTGGTGCGGTGGTCTGAAGACGGAACAGAATGCTTCTAGGAGCATTCGGTTGTCTTCAGTTCAGTTTTGCCCCCATTGACAATGAATGGGAACAAAACTGAAGCGTTTTATTCCATTATTGAGCCCCTATGACGGAACTCAATACCGGAATTATAAAACGCTAGTGTGAAAGTAGCCTTAGCACATTAAATATTGATAAAGCCCCTGGCCCAGATGGCATACATCCACAGGTACTTAGGAGACTGAGTTCAGTAATCGATAGACCGTTGTATCTCATCTTCTTAGACTCTAAAGACTAAAATGGAACCGTGTAACTGCTAACTTTGACATCTGTGTTATAGTGAACAAATGAAAAACTGATAACCAGCATGGATTAATGCAAAACAGCTCATGTCTAATTAACATGCTGGCTTTCTGCGAGGACGCAAGTACAAATTTGGATGCCGGTCAGGCGGCAGATGTGATATATCTGGACTTTGCTAAATTATTTGACACTGTACTATACAAGAGTGCTACAGGGTTGGACTGGCCCACCAGAGTACCAGACGATCCTCCAGTGGATCCAGTCTCTGATATGACAGTGGCCACCCTAAAAAACATTTTGTAGACTCTAGTGGCAAATAATTATTTGACTTAAAACGTATCGGACTTTATTGATGATATAGTGGTTGGGCCCTGAGAATAACTTCCTCTGGAGGGCCCAAGGTACCCCAGTCCGACACTGTTGTGCTAAAGCTAAAAATTCAGGGACTAGGGGAAGATATAAGCACATGGGTAAAGAACTGGATAAAGGACAGAAACAAAGCATCATTGTAAATGGTATACAGTACTTAAAATGGGCTAAAGTCAGTAGTGGGTACACAGGGATCTGTGTTAGGCCCAATTCTCTTTAATCTCTTTATCAATGATCTTGTGGACAGGATTGAAAGTAAAGTGTCAGTCTTTGTTGATGACACAAAAATTTGTAGGCTATATAAAACCCAGCTTGCTTGTGGAATATTACAGAAAGACCTAGATAACTTGGCAGCATGGGAAAGAACGAGGCAGATGAATTTTAATTCTGATAAATGTAAAGTAATATACATAGGCCGCAGTAATCATGTGGCTGCATACACATTAAATGGAATAAAAATGAGGACACTAGAACAAGAAAAGGACTTGGGTATTCTGGTAACAAGAAAACAAGCAGCAATACTCAGTGTCAGGCAGCAGCCGCAAAAGTAAATAAGATTTTAGGGTGTATAAAGCAAGAGATAAAAACCTGTTGATCCTCATATAATATTACCCTTCGTGAGAACCACATCTTGAATATGGGATTCAGTTATGGGTTCCATATACTATAAAGGATACAGGAGAGCTAGAAAGAGTTCAGAGACGGACCACCAAATTACTAAATGGGACAGAAAGTCTCTTATAATGAAAGGCTCAAAAAGCTGGGCTTGTTCAACTTGGAAAAAAACGTCTTAGAGGTGATCTGAAGTACATGTATAAATACATGTGCGGTGAATGCAAAGAACTGGCACATGATCTATTCATTCCACAGACTTTACAAAGGACCAGGGGACATTCTTTGCATCTGGAGGAGACTATGTAAATCTCAATACAGGAAAGGACTCTTTACAGTTAGAGAAATCAAACTATTGAATATTCTACCCTGAGGTGGTAGTGGCAGATACTATGTCAGCATTTAACAATGGGCTAGATAGCAAAAGGCTTTGAGGGTTATAATTAATCTAACAATTAATGCCATAACATAGATCTGAGAAAGGTGGAACTTTCTCTCTGTCTTTTCTCCTAAGATAGTAGACAAAAACGCTACATATTTGTCACCTTTCCTTCTATTCGTCATGCACTGCTCTATCTCAACCTCCAGCTCATCTGCAGCACTACTACTCCTATCAGTCTTTTAGTATATAATTCTGTACTATTCCCAGTCTGGTGTTCATTGCGTCCTACACATATGACAACAGGATGAGTTCAGGTAAGGCTACTTTCACACTAGCGTTTTATAATTCCGGTATTGAGTTCTGTCATAGGGGCTCAATACCGGAAAAAAACGCTTCCGTTTTGTCCCCAATCATTGTTAATGGGGACAAAACTGAACGGAAGACAACGGAAGGCTCCTAAAAGCACTCCGTTCCGTCTTCAGACCGGAGAGCAAACCGCAGCATGCTACGGTTTGCTCTCCGGTCCAGGCATCCGCACCAAGACGGATCCGTCATGACCCCCAATGAAAGTCAATGGGGACAGATCCATTTGGTGTGACCACAATGATAAACGGATCCGCCCTCCATTGACTTTCAATGGAGTTCAGGACGGATCCGTCACCACATACATACAGACACATACACACAAACACATACATACTTACATACTCCAGGCAGGCAGGCAGGTCGCACGTCTTCACGCCCAGGAGGCGCGCCGCTATGACGATTCCCTACAGCGCCCAGCAGAGGCCACTGTGGAGAATCGTCATAGCTGCGCGCCTCATGGGCGTGAAGACGTGCGGCCTGCCTGGAGTATGTAAGTATGTATGTGTTTGTGTGTATGTGTGTGTATGTATGTATGTATATGGTACTGTGTGACAGGTGTGGGGCCGGAACGCGGTCCCGGCCCCACACATGTCCCTGCGGCAGTCCGGATCTGGCGGCACCCTTCACCTGCCGGATCCGGACTGCCGCTAGTGTGAAAGTAGCCTAACAGTGGCACATATCAGCAGAGACCATGCTGAAATGTGTGCCCGGGTTTCTATGCCTGTCCATCCTCTGATGTAATTGTCCATACAACATTGCTTACCACAGTCTGGTGGTTAACCTGTATCACTTCATCACCTGCGTGAATCTTCCGGGACATATCAGCTGGCGACTGGGGAGTTGGAAGAAAGGAAAAACAAATCAATGACAATGCCCAGACCTGTCTTCAGTTGTTTGTTCTGTTGCAGGTAACTATAACAGCTTTAGAGAATGTATCTGTGGAGCTGTGCCTGGGGAGCGGGCCTGGCTGATGTCATGTTCTAAGAGACAGTATTATAACAAAGTCTTGTATCCCTGGATTATATTTGTCATTTTTATATTTTCCATTCAAATCATACAATAATGTGTCTCCATCTCTTTAAGCAACACAAACAAATATGCATCCATAATGGAAAATATTCTACATTTGTCCCACGGAAAATATTCTACATTTTTCAAACCAGCACCTGGATCTGAATACTTCTGCATGTAATTAAAAATGTATTATTGTCACTGACTTTTTAAATAAAATGTATCTGTATAGCGCCACCTACAGTTTGTTCCTTTCATTATTTCTCTGTCCACCTCACTGAGATGGATGCATATGTTCAGTTCCATCGTTCAGCTGCCAAAAGTGCTATCGACTGTTAGAAGCTGTGAGAGTTACAGGAAGAGAGCTACAACAGAAAATACATAGTCCCTGAGAAAGGACACGCCTCCTGAGCTGCCAGTTCATTGTTTTATTGCTGGACACAAGGACCACTCAACATTCAACTATATCGCTGTCGTGGGGACAGCTATACATTTGAATGCTGCAGTGGGGCAGTTCACTCTCTTAGGCTACAGGCCACTAGGAGAGGTGACATCAACATCATCACGACTGTCTGAACTGGGCTGCTCAGGACTGAAGAGGTCATTGTCTTGTAACGCATTGCAGACAGCGGCATGGAGGGGTGTACGTTTGATGTATCCCTTGAAGCAGCATTATTGGGCCACTATGGGGGGGTTTACTATTATAATGGGGGGCAATATGGTGAAAACAGTACTACTGGCAGCACTATAATGGGACATTTTTCTACTAAGACACATTATGGGGGCTTTATTAGGTGCATTTTAGGTGGGCATGATTGCATCTGGGGCATACTATGGAGGCTTTATTACTACTGGGGGCACTATAATGGGCCTATATTTACTACTGGTGCACTCTATGGAGGCTTTAATACTACTGGGGGCATTACAGTGGACTTTTTAAGTACTGAGGGACGCTATGGTAGGCTTTATTACTACTGAGGCATTATGGTGGGCTTTATTACTACTAGGGGCACTATAGGTGGAATTATTACTACTGGGGGGGCATTGTGGTGGGCTTTGTTACTACTGGGGGACTATGGGGAACATGATTACTAGTATGGGCACTTTGGGAGCATTGATACTTTTGGGGCACAATGGTGGACATTATTACTATTGGGGTCACTGTAGGAACACTAATAACAAGGGCACTCTGGGAGAGAATTATTGGGAGCACTATTGCAGTGGGCACCCTAGCACAGTATCAGCTTAACACAATTATTTCTGGGGAACACTATGTTTATGACACTATCACTGTCAGGGGCACTATTTGCAGTGCACAGTTATTTTTAAGGGCACTGCGTGGCAATAATTATTAAAGCAGGCACTATCTGTGTGGTACTAGTATTTTCAGGGGGACTATGTTTCTAAAGTATAGTGTTTGGGAGCACTGGGGGCACAGTATTGGAGGGGGCAGGATAGGGTGTTCACAAGATGGGAGGATGATGGAAAGGTAGGAATCTAAGATGATGAGACATGGCTGAAAGAAGTCATCTTGATGGTCTGAATGGATAAGATGAGGAAAGAAAACATCTATATCAGTAGAGATGTCACTGCATGTAATGGGTATGTAGTGTTGTATTCTCCTGTATGTCTGGTAGTGTGAAATGTAATTTAAAAATAATAATAATCATCCAATATGAATCCTAATGTGGTTTCTGTCATTCTGACAGGAAGAGTAGTGCTCCATGCTGTGCTATTCTTTCTGTCAAATAGAAGGAAGAGCGGCTCAGAACAGAGCCTATGACAGCAGCATGACAATGACCTTAAAGGGATTCTGTCAGCAGGATATTGGGTATAGAGATAATTACATCTCTATACCGGCCTTACTGCTGTGATTGTAAATATGTAAGTGTAATTGTTATTAGGGCAGTAGTTTACATAAAAAAGCGTTTTTATTAACATGTGAAATACCTGGATAAGGAGCCCAAGGGGAGGTCCTGCGAGCGGTTGGAGCCCGGGCACGCCGCAGATTTCGGAGCCCAGCACCGCCCTCCAGGTAATTATGCACGCCCCTTCAGCGCTGTCTTCTCCCCCGGCTGCGGCAAATCTCGCACATGCGCGTGCATACAAGAGTCTGTGCCGCAGCCGGAGGAGAAGACAGCGCTGAAGGGGCGTGCATAATTAGCTGGAGGGCGGTGCTGGGCTCCGAAATCTGCGGCGTGCCCGGGCTCCAACTGCTCGCAGGACCTCCCTTTGGGCTCCTTATCCAGGTATTTCACATGTTAATAAAAATGCTTTTTTATGTAAACTACTGCCCTAATAACAATTACACTTACATATTTACAATCACAGCAGTAAGGCCAGTATAGAGATGTAATTATCTCTATACCCAATATCCTGCTGACAGAATCCCTTTAATTTGTTAACATTTATCATCGTTCGCTTCCTTGTGGGTACCACATTCGAACTTCTTATCACTAGGGGTGAATGTTGTGCTGGTCCTTTACACAAATGAAGTAAAACATTCTTCATAGGGCTATAACAAATCCCATATCAACAAGCGCAGAAAAAAAATGGTACCAGTCTCCTCACTTAATCTTGCAGTAAGAAGCTGGTAATAAGAATCTAGAAATCGGATAAAAAAGCATGGGGTCTGTTGGCTGTAAATGAATTCCACCTTTTATCCTTCTGCCTAATTAAAACTAAGCTTTACCTAAAACACCTTCAGCAGACTTTGTATCTGCAAGCAAAGAAGAAAACATTGCAGTTTGGAAAGCCGTAGACACGGGCAATGGCGATGGGGAAAAACTTCTGGGTGAAGGAATGTTCCGTAAGAAATAATGATTCATTAGCTTGACTTGGCTGAGCTGATTATTAGTCAGTCTGTAATGGTACCTTTACACGGGACGACTATTTGGACGATTATCGGAAATGAACATTCGTATGCACAATTTTTCCCAATAATCAGCCTATGTAATGGTGCCGCGGATCAACTAATGATTGGATTAATTCATTGTATATACTGACAGATAAATCATTGTTTCTGACCCGAGGAAAAGGGGGCTGCTGGGGGCTGATCAGAGGAAAAGGTGGCTGCTGGGGGCTGATCAGAGCAAAGGGGGCTGCTGGGGCTAATATGAGAGGCAATGGGGGTTGATATTAGGCATATGGGGCTGGTAAGAGGCATGGGGCTCTTATCTGAGGTCTGATTGGGTGTCATTCACATTGGGGTCTGAGCTGAGGTCTTGTTGAGGTCCTATTAACACTGGGGGTCTGATTGGGGCCGTTAGCTGAGGTCTGATTAACATTGGGGGGTCTGACTGGTGATACGTATATTGCTATTTTACCAAGATTGCAAATCATTTGTAATAAATCTCAGAGCAACAGAGACTGTTAGGCTACATGCACATGACAGTAAAAAAAATTAAGTCCATTAAAAATTGTCAGTTTTTCAAGGCCATTTTTCAACCATTTGTGTAACCATTTTCTGGCCGTCTGTTTTTAATGTCCGTTTTGCATCAGTTTAGATCATGGTTGAATGTCATTGGCTTTTTTTTTTTTTTATAAAGATCCCAACCCCTGCAGTCCCCTCAGTACACATAATGGACCCAGCAGTAATAAAAAAAAAAAAAAAAAACCTCATCCACACACAGAGGTAGTTGCTCCTCTCTTCATTGAAAAGGACCAGCATTCAACGTGATGACGTCCTGGCGCACACCCAGTATGAGCACATGGTGACGTCATCACACTGAGCCCAAGTCCTTTTCAATCAAGAGAGGAGTGACTGACGCTGCGTGTGCCAGTGGACAAGGTGAGTAGTTTTTTTTTTTTTTTTTTTAAAAAAAAAACCCTAAAAGGCCATATTGTTCTAGTGTACCCGTTTTTAACCGCCGTTAGACGGGTGCACTTCTGTCTAAGCGGCAGTTAAAAATGGTCCAATTGATTTCAAGAGGGTTTGAAACGGCTATGTGAATAGTCGATAGCGTTTCAGTCGTGTGCATGTAGCCTTATACACTAGTTAAATTAGGAGACAGCTGCAGAAGATTTCACTTACATTTTCTGTAGTTCCTGTAATGACATGCAGCCCATCATATGTGGATTTGATATACATTCCCTAAGGAGAGGAAAAATAGCTAATGGTCACATACATCCTAATGAAAATATGAAAACATTAAACTGCATTCTTCTGTAAGCAAAAAAAAAAAAATTACTGAAGGCTATAGTAATGGAAACATTTGTGCAAGGGATTTCAGGCTGTTAAAGTTTCACATCTGGGCTTGATTTTAAAAGAATGTAAGTCATTTTTTGTATTTATTAGTAATATTTTATCTTAGAAGCAGCCTTGTGTATTTTGCCTACATCATATAGAACAAAACTACCTAACCCATAACCCAATGTTTCCAGAAAAGTTATACAAGTTTTCATGGAGGTCTAGAGCCACATCCAAGCCTAATAGTGCACCATGTGACCTACCAGTAGGGAATTATATCTATAAGATATAGCTGCAATAATACATGCATATATTTTTATTAATTATAAACTTAAATCTCATGCAAAAAATATGTAAAACTGTCAAGATACAATCACTTGATGGTCTAGCTGCATATTACAGAGGTTTTCCTATCCTCAGGATAGGTCATCAATATCTGATCAGTGGAGGTTTGACTCTTCCTCAGCCGGTGATGTCATGTCCATCAGTCACATGGCCTTTATGCTGCTCAGTCTGATTCAAGTGAATAGGATTGAGCTGCAACACAATCACAGCCACTATGCAATGTACAGTAAATCTCTGCACGTTATGGAGACCACGGCACTCAACTGACTACTGTGGTCCCCTCAGACAAATGTCCGGCTAGGGTTCTGGTAGTTGGACTCACACACATCTGATATTGATATCTTAGTTTCAGAAAGCCCCTTTAAAAAACAGCTATACTTAGATTCCTTAATGCCCACTGAACCATATAGTCTGAAGAAGAAAATGACCATCATAGGGTGTAAAGCTGGAAAGCCCGAGGCTTCTGATGACATTCCCTGTTTTGACTCGTCAGATGTAGCAATGCCCAGCCTAAGTTTTATCCTTTTGGCAATCTTTTGGACATGGTGAGTCCGAGGTTGAGCTTTTCTTGTTTGTACAATTGAATCTGTGCCGTTGCATTTTGTGAGTACAGCATCTTGTAATCTCCTAGGATATTATACTGTTTGAGGAGCAATGCTATGTACTTACCAACCCTTCCCCGGGTCTAATATTAGTTAGGACGACTTCCTCCAGACAGGCACTTTGACTTGTTAAAGGGTCTGTGGTAAATCGGTACGTCTTGTCACATATTCCATTTAGAACTTTAGACTACAAGAAAAAATATTTTTATTTTTACATTACTGTAACCGTATATCATTATCTGCTTCTCATCATTATTCCCCTTCATACAATAAGCTCCACAGGACAGTGTCCTCTAGCTTTTTATCTCATTTTGATATATTTTTGCATCTTTATTGCTACATCTGGTTGGAAAGTGCACAGACAGATCAGCACTGTATACATACGGGTTATCCGTATTATTATATTCTTATTATTACTGAAGGTTCTCACTCTACAATCTAGGATGTTCATACAGGTTCCAGATACTTTAAAGCTCTTATTTTGCATGATATTTTCTTACCAGACATTAAAGAAAAGGCCGATATAACATTACACAGGCAATGCAAAAATACAAAGAAACGTCAAAGGCAAAACTTTCTTAGTAAACTGGCTTGTCAGTCAAAAACATTTCTGCTAATTGGACTTCACTGATAAATTCTACATCCATCAAAAGGATATCTACGTCCAAGTGAGTTGAAAAAGAAGATTAAACGCTTGTAAAGATGAGATCACCTTGCCCCGTTTCAGCAGTCAAGAGTCAAATTAAGCAACACATCAAAATGGAAGTCTATAAATAGCTTAGTAATACGAATCACTTTTACATACTGAACTGTAGCAGGATGAATAAATCACACTGTATGACTTCTGTTTAATGGGGCAAAGCGGATTTAGGCATTTTTATGAATTCATTTAGTAAACAATGATTCCGCTGGAAGACAGACTGTCAGAATAGTAAAAGGGTAGCGCTTTATTGTACATGTGATATGCAACAGTGAGTTTCCCAAGAAGCAAAGTTCAAGGTAAAATAAGACCGACATTTTAATCCCTGACATAAGAACTTCTCCCAAATTAAATATCCTATAAATAAATACAATCTTCTTACTTCATTCTACTTGTAATTGTATCTATCTAATTCACCTAATCCTCTATCTATCTACAAGTGCATCTCAAAAAATTAGAATATCATCAAAAAGTTGTTTTTTTTTTCAGTAATTCAGTTCAAAAAGTGAAACACATATATTATATCGAGTCATTACAAACAGAGTGAACTTTTTCAAGTGTTTATTTCTGTTAATGTTGATGATTATGGCTTACAGCCAAGGAAAACCCAAAATTAATTATCTCAGAAAATTAGAATAATTAGCCTTTAAAAAGGTCCGTTAGTCTGGTTCATTAGGTGACACAATCATGGGGAAGACTGCTGACTTGACAGAAGGCTGTCATTGACACACTCCACAAGGAGGGTAAGCCACAAAAGGTCATTGCTAAAGAAGCTGGCTGTTCACAGAGTGTTGTATCAAAGCGGATTAATGGAAAGTTGAGTGGAAGGAAAAAGGGTGGTAGAAAAAGGTGCACAAGCAACAGGGAGAACCGCAGCCTTGATAGGATTGTTAAGAAAAGGCCTTTCCTAAATTTGGGGGAGATTCACAAGGAGAGGACTGCTGCTGGAGTCAGTGCTTCAAGAGTCACCACACACAGATGTATCCAGGACATGGGCTACAAGTGTCGCATTCCATGTGTCAAGCCACTCATGACCAATAGACCCCGCCAGGAGCATCTTACCTGGGCCAAGGAGAAAAAGAACTCGACTGTTGCTCAGTGGTCAAAGGTGTTGTTCTCAGATGAAAGTAAATTTTGCATTTCATTTGGAAATCAAGGTCCCAGAGTCTGGAGGAAGAGTGGTCTAGCTGCTAGCTGCTTGAGGTCTAGTGTGAAGCTTCCATAATCAGTGATGGTTTCGGGAGCCATGTCATCTGCTGGTGTAGGTCCACTGTGTTTTATCAAGACCAATGTCAGTGCAGCCGTCTACCAGGAAATGATTGGCCAGCATACTTGCCTGACCTTAACGCCATAGAGAATCTATGGGGCATTGTCAAGAGGAAGATGAGAGACACCAGACCCAACAATGTAGACGAGCTGAAGGCCGCTATCAAAGCAACCTGGGCTTCCATAACACCTCTGCAGTGCCACAGGCTGATCTCCTCCATGGCACGCCGCACTGATGCAGTCATTCATGAAAAAGGAGCCCCAACCAAGTATTGAGTGCATTTACTGTACATACTTTTTATTTGGCCAACATTTCTGTGTTTAAAAAAAAATTACAGTTGGTCTAATATAATATTCTAATTTTCTGAGATAATGACTTTTGGGTTTTCCTTGGCTGTAAGCCATAATCATCAACAACAGAAATAAACACTTGAAAAAGTTCACTCTGTTTGTAATGACTCTATATAATATGTGTTTCACCTTTTGAACTGAATTACTGAAAAAAAAAAAAACTTTTTGATGATATTCTAATTTATTGAGATGCACTTGAATCTATCTATCTGACAGGGGTTAGGCTGGTCATAGACCCTATAGGGAGATTTCCTGGTAAGAGCCCTCCTTGCTCCTGTGGGTACATAATAATCTGATGCTCTCAGCAGTAATTAAAGCTGGGAGCATCAGATACTTGTATACCAGGCTGGCAGCTACAGGTGCCATCCTCTATTCAATTGTATGGCTGTCCCACAGACCACTATATCAGACAGTGTACAAATTGCACAAGGACATTGGTGGCTCAGGCTGCAGACTGAAAAAGACCGGTGGCCTGCACTGGAACTGGCGTAGGCACTTTAATTTTTTTCTACTTTCCTTGGCCATTTGGGGAGCATGCTACTGGAGACCTATAGGGGAAGACCAGGCAGCATGCTGAAAGTAGGGTTGGCTTGGTGCGGCCGTCAGCATCTCACTGCCTTAGCTCCCAGCACCATATCTTAATTAGAGACAATATATAATCTATCAATGTAATATCTATCTATCACAGCACTCCGCTGAACTCCAATCCAAGTAAGTGATTTATTCACCCATGTACAGCCTGCTGGAGAATTCCTTGTCGAAGTTCGTCAACGCAGCCGAATCGAAATATTTGAAACCTTTGCTCATCTCTAATTAAGACCCAAAACAGGCTGGTCACTAAGGCGGTGATATATATCTATACAGATATACTGTTAGGTGCACAATAAGCACCATCACCAAAGTGCAAACAATTCTTACTATATTATACCAAATGTATGGAATGTACAGTCAGAAGGCTGGGGCCCACAGCATACCCTGCCCAAAATGTATATCTTTGGCCATGGGTCTTGCACTCCTTTCTGATAGGAGCATGCTTCTTTTCAACTTCACTTGTATACGGCAACTTTATTCCTTTTGGATTTCCTTGGTTCTGGTTGCTGGCATCTCATTCCTTTACTTTTCATATATGTGCTACATTCCTTCAATATCTATCTTATCTATCTTTCTATCCATCCATAATTATACGTAAAATATGCTTACAACGTTTAGAACTGAATCTTCCATTTCAGCAACTGTGGATTCCTGCAAGGACAAGAAACAAACATTAGAAATATAAGAGCAGTAGATACTTATGAACAGGGAATCATTTACTGAATACAGTTTGTGATATCATGTTTTTTATTTTATTTCAAACAAGTTTTTATTTGCTTCAGTACCAAAATAATTTACATACATTCACATTCAGAGTTAACATTTATACAAGTACAAATGAACAAGCCAAACAATATGAATGTGATCTTGACTGTATGAGGCAGTTCACTATCAATAGTGGCCTCGTACTTAGGCACTGCTTTTTTAAGATCTTAATAAAGAAAAGGTTATATAACAAACCATACAAACCAGAGTGTATAACTGGGGAAGGAAAAAAGGAGGGGTGGGGGGTGGGAATAGGTCACACCACACTCCACTGATCCAAAGATCAAAAACTATGAGGCATTGGATGAAGATCCCTCAGTATTAGCTTGGCTCCCTAATGTCGAGTTAGCATAAATTTCTCTAAATTTGCTCCAAGGGTTCCAGATTCTTCGAAAAATATGTGATGAATTTAAAACCCAGTGTGCTATTTGCTCCAAACTTGGTCACATTTTACCTGCTAAAGGAGGGGTAGTATCTGACTTCCATGTGTTTTATTTTTTAATGTATGGCCATAAAGCCTGCTCAGGAGTACTAAGTTTATTTGTCACAATATTAGGGTAATCCATGACATTATTTAATGAGTTTTCCATAGTTGGTCTTCCTTAGTGACCACTAATACGCCTTTTTACTGACGTAAACAAAGAGGGTTTTAGCTACACAGCAGGCTTTAGTCAATCATTACATGTACCCAAAATGGTTCATTAAAAACTCAAACTTGTCCTACAAAAAATAAGACCTCATACAAGTACATTAACAAAAAAACAAAAAGGTTATAGCTCTTGGAATGCGATTTTTTTTAAAATGTGCGTGGTGACTAAAGGGACTGAGACACTCTTTCGGTACATCAGGTGAGGAACTGTGAAGTTCAGGAACAAGAGTAAAGGGCACTTGTCACCAGACGGTTCTTTTATTTTATGTCATGTGCTATCTCTTTCTGGACACGCAAACTAATTTTATTTTTTTATTTTATTTTGGAATATTTTTGAAAATATCAACTTACATGTTCTCTCATGCTTTAATCTGCAATGCACTCCAGAAACACTGCTGTTTCCCCTTTAAGGTAGGGCTACAAAGTCAATAATTTCTTTGTTTTAAAGGGGTTTTACCATCTCAGACAATGGGGACATATCACTAGGACCCGCACCTACAACGAGAATGGAGCGGGGAAATGAACAGAGGGCACAATATGCATGCGCAGCCGCCCTCCATTCATTTCTATGGAGCTGCCGAAAATAGCTGAGCGCTGGCTCGGCTATTTCCGTCTGCCCCATAGAAATGAATTGGAACAGGGGCCACGTGTGCACGCTGCTCCAGCCACAGCTCTCCCCGCTCAGTTCTCGTTGTAGGTGCTGGTCCCAGAGGTGGGATATCGGGGTCGGATTTAAGAATCCCCCAAAAACGTCTCAAGATGCCCAAAACTTTATGATTTTGGACATCAAAAGTCCCGATAATACGTTTTGGGGGGATTCTTAAATCCGACCCCGATATTGGTGACCTCATTCCCCTTTCACCTCTTATCACCTATAGAAGGGGTTGCTCAATACGTGATAGTTTAGTACATAGCCACTATGTCGGACCACAACCTAAGGGTACCTGGTTTTACCGCCAACCCCGGGTACATTTAGGTGTGGTAGTAACTGGATATGCTGCCCATTGATCCACAGATCCACCACCTTTCAGAGTGTCAGTACAGGCAAAGTATATCAGATGCGTAATTTTGCCAACTGCAAAATCCAAGGGGTTGTTTACTTATGTACTTGCGACTGTCCGCTCAGCTACGTTGGCAAGACAAAACGTGAGTTGAGGCGCAGAGTGGGCGATCATTTGGGTGATATCTCTCACCAACATGATAAACCCATAGCTCGCCACATGTTAGAGGTCCACCATGGCAACCTTAAATTTCAGGTGATAGAGGTCATCCAAAAATCCCCCAGAGGTGGCAATTGGGACAAGAGGATCCTGTGCAGAGAAGCTCAGTGGATACATCGCCTCAAAACGGTGAGTTCCCTGAGCCTCAATGAGCAGATATGCTTTGCTTGCTTTTTATGATCATGTTGTCCTCTTCCTCCCCTTCTCCCCCACGTCTCACTTTACCTCCTACTGGTTTAGTTTTTCCTTTATTTTCTTTATCCTGTATATATACACTCGATTACCTGCTTCATTATTTAACGGAAATTTGTTATTGTGTATTACTGTATCCATATGTATAAGAGCGACCCCCTCTGTGTTTTTCATCCTGTCCTCTTTATTATCCCCATTATTTTGTGGCTACCAGGTTTATTTTATATTTCCCATAATTTCCTATCACTGTGTATGTGTGGAACTCACTTGCGTTCCAGTTGGTTTACATCATCTTGTTGTTGCCTTCTATCGCTATCAGCAGCCTTTAATCCACCCTGGAATGCATTTTCAATGGCGTTACTTCCGGTTTCAGTATTTGGAACGCATTTGCGTTCCACAGACCGGAAGTCACGCCTCGCGTCTTCTAGGTTAAGTGTATAGCACCCTATGGCGTTTACCTCACCGCTTATAGGTTTTTTTGAGCATCTAATAGACTGATTATTTCACCTATTATTTGATTCATGCTGTTTTCACACTATAACCACAGTTTTGGAAGGTTATATTTGTACAAAGGAACTGGCGTTTTGGTATCTTACGTCATTTCCTGTCTACCAGTTTAAATTTCGGCTTGCTACACATAGCGTGCCCACTCCACCTTGGTCGCCACTATCTGAGTTCTGCTCAATTTTTCGTCCCCTGGTGAACCACTGAGTATCTTCAATGGGGAAACGCGTTGGGACTGCTTTTTTCAGCTTATGTCAAGACTGTTATTAGGGCCTTGTAGGGCTACAAAGGGTTTAGCCACCGATAAGTGGGGTCGCCCCTTTCGGGGCAGGTGCTTCGCTTTTAGGCAGGGATACCCTAAAAGGGACACCCAGGGACAGAGGACATCTACCCCCCACGCAAGTATTGGCCATCCTGTGGCATCATCTGAAAGCCTGGCAAAACCCCGTGGGCATCTCATCACGAATATTCCATCGAATCCGTGTGTAGTGCTGTTTTCTTCCACGTACATCCATCTGGTCCGTGAGTCGTAACTATACCACTGCATATCACATAGGATCTGTGAGTAATCCTATTGCTATTTTGCCCAATTACCACATATTCCCTTTTACAAGGCACCTTTATCATTTGTCTGGCTACCTACCTAGTCACACATATGTGGGCTTCCATTATCTAATGTTCTTTTATCTTTTTTGATTGGGGAAAATGTATGTCTTCATGTGATTTTTTTAAGCATATGTATTAAAAGTTGAATTTTAGTTTTTTTTTTCTGCCCTCCCCTAGAGTACTATCTTCTATTTAGTCTAGCATTCAAAAGCTGGATGAAAATGCAACTTGCTTTTTCACCAATGATTGGGCTCACATCTTAACTCTGTAGCCTACCTAGAATGACAAGTAAAGCTGCATTAACACGAGCCAATAATTGTCCAGACGATCCCAACAATCTGGCCATGTAAATGTACCGGCGATCACCCGGTGAACAAACGAAACGCTCGTTCATTTTGGTGATCCTGTCATTCATGCAGGCACCACCGATCATAGTTACTGGGCAGCAGATCGTGTGGTCTAAACAGTGATCTGCTGCTCAGAAACAATGATTCTGTATTGCTATTGTGATCCCTCGTCCTCATACAGTGAAGGAGATTGGATCTACTTCACTGAACGAGCAGCGACTATCAGGAAGGATCGCTTCCCTCCCAACAATCGGCTGCAGAATTGTCCCGCCTAAAGCCACCTTTAGGGTCCTGTTACTCAGCCCCAAGAAGGGGCCAATGACAAGCACTGATTGCTGACAAACAAGTTGAACAGTGGTTGTTTAAAGGGACTTTCACATGGCAAGATGGAAGTGAAAGGGGGCAAACAACGTTCGCTCATCTCCCATTCACTTTGATATTGTTGGCAGCACATCCTCCGTTTACACAGGGTGATGTGCTTCCAACAATGATGATTCCAGGTGCCCATATGAAAGATGATCGGCCAACAAATGAATGTTTTGTGCATATGTCGGGTGATCACCGGCCCCTTTACACAGGTCAGTTATCAGGAATGATGCTAGGGACTGTCCCTGCTGCTGCCAAAGCTCCCCTGACAGGAGCCAGACATCTCGTCCTGATAATCTTGCGTCAGCAGCACAAGCACAAAGGCTCTGCTTCCGCTACTGGAGAGGCACACATGCTTGCACAGCTGCACTTCTGGGTACCTGCACATGAACAGACACTGCAAAGGCAAGTGGAAGCAAAGGCTCTGCACTTGCGTCGCAGTGGCAGAGGCGCACAATTGTCTGGACCAAGATGTCCGGTCCTGTCGGTCAAGTGGCAGGGGGAAGCTTCAGCAGCAGCGGGAACAGACCCTCGGAGATAAAGAACTCATTATGATGAAGAATCGATTAGCACATCTCTATTTGCATGAATTGACCTAATCCTTGACCAGTATAAAATGGCCCTTAGCATGTTAAGGTGCCTATATACAATACACAAATGTTTCTGATGCACTGGGCGACCATCTAATTTTCTGGGTGTCCCTAATGGCAGATGTATGGGATGAAGAGTCTTCAGCAAAATGCCCAATCCTTTGGTTCTCAGGAAGATTAGGTGCCTGGAAGCGACTTACACCTCATCTCTGAGAGCACATGCACCTCTCAGCTGAGCCGAGTGTGCATAAGTGGGGGGAGGGGAAAGGAGGAATAGCAGTCAGGCAAACAAGTATTCTGCTGACAGCTATTTAAAGAGAACCTGTCACCACAATATGCAATGCAATCTGAAAGCAGCATGTGATAGAGCAGGAGATGCTGAGCAGATTGATGTATAGTTTATTTGGAAAAGGTTCAGTAAAACCTGTAATTTTTTAATTGGTCTGTCTCATTTACCATTTTTGACGTGTTTCATGGGGTAGAAAAAGGTCTAAATGTAACACAGCTCAGAAGTTGTCTTACATTTAGAACTGGCGGATGAATCACCCAAGTTATGAAGAGGATGGCACCTGGAACCACCACCAGCTTAGTAAGACTGGCGTCTAAAATGCCTTAAAATGTCTTAATTAATGTGCCCCATAATTTTTTTTTTTATCGAATCTTTTCCCAAAAAACTATGAATCAATCAGCTCAGCTTCTCCTGCTCTATAACTTAGTGCTTTCAGATTGCACTGAGTTCTGTGGTGACAGGGCCTCTTTAATGTCTACAGCCAGCAGAAGCCAAGCATCTAATGTGTGTGGTGGCCTCCTGATTCTAGGACCAGACAAGCTGGACTTCAACTGGCCGATCCTTTTGTTCTCAGGAGACACATCTGGCAGCTACTTTCTCTCTTTGACATTCACTACATTTGCATGCTTGACTGAGCCGAGAATGCATATGTATGGGAGGATCAGGAGATCTAGCCCTTGGCTAACAACCACCTCGTGTGTACAGCTTGCTTTAGTTTCTGTTGTAGCCCAGCTAGAGGTTCAGTGTTTGATTCAAGAAAAGCATGACGATAAACTGTAGTGAGTCATCAGAACCAGCTCACTGGCTAAATAACGAGGGCAAACACAATGAAGCTGGCACTCCAATAGGAGAAACTTGTTTATGCTGCCAAAGGGTGAGTCTGATGGTGCAAGGCATCTATGTTTCCACCCACAATTCTATAAATTGGCAGCTATTAATAAGATATTGAAAGAATAACCTAGGTAAAATAGTGGATTCAGCTAGGGAAGACAGACACATGGAAGGAAATTTATCAAAACTGGTGTAAAGTAGAACTAGCTTAGCTGCCCACAGCAACCAATCAGATTCCACCATTCATTTTTCACAGCTCCTTTGGAAAAGTAAAGGAGCCAGCTGATTGGTCCTTTGCACCTGTTTTGAGAAATCGCCATTATCTTTGTGCAGAATGCCACATTCCAGCATCAGGCACTTTTGCTATCAGACGTGTCACACAAGTGCTCTATAGACATAAAAGACATAGAGTGACAATTATTTGTGAACTGAAAAGTTTGTCTGTAGATATTTTCAGGGATCTAGTATCTATGGAGCAAATCTGAATGATTTTGATAGGACTCACAGATACACAGATGATTATATGTATATACAGGGTGGGCCATTTATATGGATACACCTAAATAAAATGGGAATAGTTGGTGATATTAACTTCGTTTGTGGCACATTAGTACATGGGAGGGGGGAACTTTTCAAGATGGCGGGTGACCACGGCGGCCATTTTGAAGTCGGCGATTTTGGATCCAACTTTAGTTTTTTTTTAATGGGAAGAGGGTCATGTGACACATCAAACTTATTGAGAATTTCACAAGAAAAACAATGGTGTGCTTGGTTTTAACATAACTTTATTCTTTCATGAGTTATTTACAAGTGTCTGTCAATGCAACCCTCTTCTCCCACTCTTCACACACTGATAGCAACACCGCAGACGAAATGCTAGCACAGACTTCCAGTATCCGTAGTTTCAGGTGCTGACCCCAGAGATAAAAGTCTAAGGGGGTCAGATCGGGAGACCTTGGGGGCCATTCAACTGGCCCACGACGACCAATCCACTTTCCAGGAAACTGTTCATCTAGGAATGCTTGGACCTGACACCCATAATGTGGTGGTGCACCATCTTGCTGGAAAAACTTAGGGAACGTGCCAGCTTCAGTGCATAAAGAGGGAAACACCATCATGTAGCAGTTGAATGGCCCCCAAGGTCTCCCGATCTGACACCCTTAGACTTTTATCTTTGGGGTCATCTGAAGGCAATTGTCTATGCTGTGAAGATACGAGATGTGCAGCACCTGAAACTACGGATACTGGAAGCCTGTGCTAGCATTTCTTCTGCGGTGTTGCTATCAGTGTGTGAAGAGTGGGAGAAGAGGGTTGCATTGACAATCCAACACAATGGGCAGCACTTTGAACACATTTTATAAGCAGTCAGAAACTTGTAAATAACTCATGAAAGAATAATAGTTACGTTAAAACCAAGCACACCATTGTTTTTCTTGTGAAATTCTCAATAAGTTTGATGTGTCACATGACCCTCTTCCCATTGAAAAAACTAAAGTTGGATCCAAAATGGCTGACTTCAAAATGGCCGCCATGATCACCACCCATCTTGAAAAGTTTCCCCCCTCCCATATACTAATGTACCACAAACAGGAAGTTAATATCACCAACCATTCCCATTTTATTCAGGTGTATCCATATAAATGGCCCTCCCTGTATATACAGTGCCTTGCGAAAGTGTTTTACATTTTTGGTGAAAAATCAACAAGTGGGTCACAATTATGAAGTGGAACGAAATTTATTGGATCATTTAAACTTTTTTTGTAATAATAAAACTGAAAAGTTGGGCATGCAAAATTATTCGGCCCATTTACTTTCAGTTCAGAAAACTCACTCCAGAAGTTCATTGAGGATCTCTGAATGATCCAATGTTGTCCTAAATGACTGATGAAGATAAATAGAATCCACCTGTGTGTAATCAAGTCTCCGTATAAATGCACCTGCTCTGTGATAGTCTCAGGGTTCTGTTTAAAGCACAGAGAGCATCATGAAGACCAAGGAACACACCAGGTAGGTCCGTGATACTGTTGTGGAGAAGTTTAAAGCCGGATTTGGATACCAAAAGATTTCCCAAGCTTTACACATCCCAAGGAGCACTGTGCAAGCGATCATATTGAAATGGAAGGAGTATCAGACCACTGCAAATCTACCAAGACCCGGCCGTCCCTCTAAACTTTCATCTCAAACAAGGAGAAGACTGATCAGAGATGCAGCCAAGAGGCCCATGATCACTCTGGATGAACTGCAGAGATCTACAGCTGAGGTGGGAGAATCTGTCCATAGGACAACAATCAGTCGAACACTTCACAAATCTGGCCTTTATGGAAGATTGGCAAGAAGAAAGCCATTTCTCAAAGATATCCATAAAACGTCTTGTTTACAGTTTGCCACAAGCCACCTGGGAGACACACCAAACATGTGGAAGAAGGTGCTCTGGTCAGATGAAACCAAAATCAAACTTTTTGGAAACAATGCAAAACAATATGTTTAGCGTAAAAGTAACACAGCTCATCACCCTGAAAACACCATCCCCACTGTCAAACATGGTGGTGGCAGCATCATGGTTTGGGCCTGCTTTTCATCAGCAGGGACAGGGAAGATGGTTAAAATTGATGGGAAGATGGATGGAGCCAAATACAGGACCATTCTGGATGAAAACCTGTTGGAGTCTGCAAAAGACCTGAGACTAGGATGGAGATTTATCTTCCAACAAGACAATGATCCCAAACATAAAGCAAAATCTACAATGGAATGGTTCAAAAATAAACGTATCCAGGTCTTAGAATGGCCAAGTCAAAGTCCAGACCTGAATCCAATTGAGAATATGTGGAAAGAGCTGAAAACTGCAGTTCACAAACGCTCTCCATCCAACCTCAAAGAGCTCGAGCTGTTTTGCAAGGAAGAATGGGCAAGAATTTCAGTCTCTAGATGTGCAGATAGAGACATACCCCAAGCGACTTGCAGCTGTAATCGCAGCAAAAGGTGGCGCAGCAAAGTATTAATGCAAGGGGGCCGAATAATTTTGCACGCCCCACTTTTCAGTTTTATTATTACAAAAAAAGTTTAAATGATCCAATAAATTTCGTTCCACTTCACAATTGTGACCCACTTGTTGTTGATTCTTCACCAAAAATGTAAAATGTTATATCTTTTTGTTTGAAGCCTGAAATGTGGCAAAAGGTTGAAAAGTTCCAGGGGGCCGAATACTTTCACAAGGCACTGTATGTATATATTTGGTACAAGTCTATAGGACTACATAGGTTCATTGTACTGAGTACTAACTGATTTCAGTATATTGATATTCCAGCTTCAAGATATATGTAATTCTATACATTTCATTAGATACATCCAGACCACTATTTCGTATTACCTGTTGAACGGTGGTTGTCAAATCCAGACAAAGCTGAATGATTTTGTTCTTTGTTGTAGAGAAGTCGGTGATCCCAGTAAATGGTGTCCTGTAAGCAAACATAAAAATCCAGTATGAACAAAGACTAAGCAGGACCTCTTTGAAGAGCACATGCTGGCAGGCTAAACATACATTGTGAATGTGGGTCAGCCGGTCAGGGAATACCTTTCTCCGTTAAGCAGCAGAATAGTTTCCTCTCTCACTTTAAACCGCAGAAGTAAGTGGACTGCGCACAGCGAGCCAAGTTCTGCATTCCTTAACAGGATAGAAGCCTGTCTTTTATCAAAATGCCACAGGAAGTCAAAATTAGGACTTGTTCTAGTCTTCTCATCTCTTATGGGAAAGAACATGAAAACAATAGCTGCCTACAAAGTTCAGAGTTCACTGTACTTAGCATAGGAAATTCTGGTGAAGAGAATAAAACAAAAAAAAAACTGGGCAGATGCTGGTCGGTGAAAATCATGGAAAAAGGAAACGTTGATCAGAAGAGATCACAAGAAAAGATTTTTCATAGAGACTCCTATACACATGACTAGTTTTCAAACTATCAACGAACAACGGGTAGTAAAAACCCATTCCCTGCATCTGGAGGTCATTTCATCAGGTCATTCGTCACGTTTAGAGGGGATGAATGCGGAGCTCCAGTGCTGCTTATAGACTGCTCTGATACATGCCTACTATACATACCGTACAGGCAGCATTTACATGTTCATGGTGACAGTTTTCTTGTTGTTCTTCATATACATTGGCCAACTATCATTATGATCACTAGGAAACACATCATATCTAATGATACAGTTTTGATCTTATTTATATGATCTTATTTAGGGGGATTACATGGGAGGCAAACTACTGAATACGTAAAGTGCCTGTACAAAGCGGAGTCATTCTGACAAACACCACTTGGAGGTTTTCTACTGACCCCCTCTTACATTAGCTATATTATGTACAGTTAAGGTAACATTACACAACTATTGTAGGACAGGACATGTCCTAAATATGATCCTTAAATATTTCCAGTAGGTTTCTTAGGAACATTATGATGGAAGAAGACGTTAATGAACCACATATACTAACACTAGTGCACCATAGACATGGTTGATCTGTTAACCAATATTCAGACCTAGGAACCAGCAATTTTAACCACTTTACCAGCTCAGTTCAATTGAAGTTCAGTTTTTATGGCAAATCCAGTAAAAGTTAAGTTTTATTGATTCTGATTTCTGGGACAAGATAGGTTTAAGGCCCTCAAAGGCTTTTTGTCTAATATATATTATTTAACCTTTCCCAAATAGGGTCCTCTTTTGTTTTGTACACTAAATCTGGCACAGATTGGCACATTTCAGGCATCTGGTGTTAGAAATCCATTGTGCCTATCTCACCAAGAAGACTTGCTTATCAAAAAGGGTGTGGCCTAAGATTTTACAATAAAAAGAGCATAAAATTCTGTCACAAAGTAAGCCAAGCAATAGGTGGTGTAAAGTTACACAAAAGTGTCTAGCCATGTACCAAATTTATGATCCAGCCTAAACCACAGTGATAAATTTAGTGCTTGTCTAGACCACCTACGTCAAACTGATTAGTAAATGTTCCCCAATGTCTTATTCAGTGATTTTTATCATTTAGGAACAAAACTTTATGATGACTTCAATGTTACGGCTTACCTGTCCAGCCATGCTAACATGCCTTTGGCTGTGCCTATCAGGTCTACCACTGAGGTAAGGAACTCATTGGGAGGTTTATATGAAGTAGTCCCATCATAAGATGCATTTTTCCTCCTGTTGCCAATATAATTTTGAAGGTTGTTGGAAGCCGATCTGAGTTTTAGCACCAAGTTTTTCATGTTGTCAGTTTCCAGACCATAATTCTGAAAAAAAAAAAAAATTTAGATGAACTTAACACCTGCTGCTATTCCAGTCGGAATAAAGAATACGTTTTACAGGAGAAACTATGGTTTGCCAATTTGCAATATAACTAGTCAAAATGCCATATACAGTCATGAATGCGCCATAAAAGCATACATACCTGTATACTGTCCACCAGCTGCCCCAGTGTCAGTGAAGTAAACATACTCACCTATCATTTTCCACTTCCAAGGGCTGCAAGATGGCAGCAACCACATACTCTGTGTACCTTATATTCTGCGCAGGCACTGAACAGCCAATGGACACATCTGTTGCATGTGCCGATACAAGTGATCCTGCTAACTGTATCAATGTTTGTGCCAGCGTCCATTTGCTGTTTTCTCCTCTCTCCTCAGTACAGGCCAGCAATATCTCATTAGCGGCCTGTCACCTCACACTCCACGTGATCAGTCGTTCCTGAGTAGCTCCAACTCCCGAAGTTGGTAGTGAAGATAGCTAGTTACTGCAGCGCTACTCCAATTCACTTCATATGGGAACACAACCTTAAAGCGTAACCGCCATGTTTTCATAAAAAAAAACAGTTTTAACATATGTTACTGCTGGTGGAGCATTATGCATGAAGCAATCTTTAGTTTCCTCGATAGCACTGTTTTCCTTGAGTTTTTCCCTTAGTAACGGCTGTTTTGAACCCTACAATATGAGGATCTTCTCAAGATGGCTCCTCTGCCAGTTCTTTGAGGCCAAAACTGCTTTCCCTCACTTCACATACCCACTTGCTGTAGCCAGCAGCTTCCTGCCAGCCAATCAGATTGGATTACTGAAAGACACTCCTCCACACTCTGAAGCCTAATGCAGGCATGCAGTGTGAAGGACCGGCATTTATCATATAGAGAAAGTTAATGCAAGTCACTTACTAATGTATTGGTATTATCCATATAGCTTCCTTTGCTGGCTGGATTAAATTTTCCAGCACATTATCCACTGCTCGTTTCCATGGTTACAGACCATGCTAGTGTTTTTTTTCTATATTGTGCAAGCACGACCACCACTGATGGATTGCAGGGTGGTCTGTAACCATGGAAACGAGCAGTTTATAATGTGATGGAAAAATCAATCCAGCCAGCAAAGGATGCAAAATGGTTAATAACAATACATTAATAAGTGGCTTGTTTTAACTTTCTCTACATGATAAATGCCACTTACCGAAGTAAGACAACCCCTTTAACAGCAGAAAAAGACCTACAGTGGAGGAAATAAGTATTTGATCCCCCACTGACTTTAAAAGTTTTAATACTAAAAAATAAATGAAACGTCTCATAATTTTATGCCAGCTTTATTTTAACAGTGCCACATAGAATATCAAAAGAAAAACGGAGAAAATTACATGAAATGAGAAATAAAAAATAATTTGCATTTCTTTGAGGGAAATAAGTATTTGATCCCCTAGTAAAACCATGACTAATGTTGGCTCCCACAGACCACTGACACACCCTAATCACAGTGAAGTCGTTACCTGGATGAGAGACACCTGTCCCAAATTGTCACCTGTATAAAAGTCCACCTGCCAACAGTCTCAGTGACACTCCAACATCTCCACCATGGGCAAGACTAAAGAGCTGTCAAAAGATGTCAGGGACAAAATTGTTGACCTACACAAGGCTGGAATGGGCTACAAAGCCATAAGTAAGAAGCTGGATGAGAAGGTGACAACTGTTGGTGCAATTATTCGGAAGTGGAAGAAGTACAACATTACTGTCAATCGACCCAGGCCTGGAGCTCCATGTAAGATATCACCTCGAGAAGTCTCAATGATCATGAGAAAGGCTAAAAATCAATGGCAGCTGGGGCCACAGTCTCCAAAAAAACCATTGGTAATACACTGAGACGTAATGGTTTAAAATCCTGCAGTGCACGCAAGGTTCCTCTGCTCAAGAAGGCTCACGTCCAGGCCCGCCTCAAGTTTGCCAATGAACATATTAATGACTCAGAGAGAGACTGGGAGAAGGTGCTGTGGTCAGATGAGACCAAAATTGAGCTCTTTGGCCTCAACTCAACTCGACGTGTTTGGAGGAAGAAAAATACAGAATATGACCCTAAGAATACCATCCCCACCGTCAAGCATGGTGGTGGAAGTATTATGTTTTGGGGGTGTTTTTCTTCTAAGGGCACAGGCCAACTTCACCGCATTGACGGGAAGATGAACGGGGCCATGTATCGCAAAATCCTGGGTGACAACCTCCTTGCCTCCGCCAGGGCACTGAAAATGGGTCGTGGATGGGTCTTTCAGCACGACAACGACCCAAAACATACAGCCAAGGAAACAAAGGAGTGGCTCCATAAGGCTACTTTCACACTGGCGGCAGGCCTGATCCAGCAGGTGAAGGGTGCTGCCGGATCAGGCCTGCCGCAGTGACATGTGTGGAGCCGGAACCGCGCTCTGGCCCCACACATGTCACACAGTACATACATACACATAAACATAAACATACACACACATATAGACATACAAACACACATACATACTTACATGCTCCCCGGCAGGTCTTCGGAGCGTCAGAGGGACAGGACGGCTCACACAGGTCACGATTCCGCACAGCGCCCTCTGCTGGGCGCCTGGTGGAATCATGACGATTCCACCAGGCGCCCAGCAGAGGGCGCTGTGGGGAATCGTGACCTGTGTGAGCCCTCCTGTCCCTGACGCTCCGAAGACCTGCCGGGGAGCATGTAAGTATGTATGTGTGTTTGTATGTCTATATGTGTGTGTATGTTTATGTTTATGTGTGTCTGTGTCTGTATGTGTCTATGTGTAGCCGGATCCGTAATGGACTCCATTGAAAGTCAATGGAGGGCGGATCCGGTTACCATTATGGTCACACCAGACGGATCCACCCCCATTGACTTGCATTGGGGGTCATTCCGGATCCATCTTGACAATGAATGGGGACAAAACTGAAGCGTTTTATTCCGGTATTGAGCCCCTATGACGGAACTCAATACCGGAATTTTAAAACGCTAGTGTGAAAGTAGCCTAAGAAGCATATCAAGGTCATGGAATGGCCTAGCCAGTCTCCTGACCTCAATCCCATTGAAAATCTATGGAGAGAGCTGAAGCTTCGCATTTCTGAATGCATGCCTAAAAACCTTAAGTACATGGAGATGATTTGCAGAGAGGAGTGGGCCAAAATTACTCCTGAAGTGTGTGCAAACCTTATAAAAAACTATAAGAAACGTCTGACTGCTGTGCTTGCCAACAAGGGTTTTGCCACCAAGTATTAAATGATGTTTTCCTAGGGGATCAAATACTTATTTTCCTCAAAGAAATGAAAATTATTTTTATTTCTCATTTTATGTAATTTTCTCCGTTTTTCTTTTGATATACTATGTGGCACTGTTAAAATAAAGCTGACATAAAATTATGAGACGTTTCATTTATTTTTTAGTATTAAAACTTTTAAAGTCAGTGGGGGAACAAATACTTATTTCCTCCACTGTATCTTAGGATAGACGTGTGTTTATCACAGGCATATTTAAAGGAGTTCTCCGGGAATTAAGAAAAAAAAAATACTTAAAGGAAATCTGTCACCTGATTTGAGTGTATTAACCTAAAAGTATGGCTCTGTTCAATAAAGTACCTTCTCTCCCCCTGTAGTCTTCATTCTTTCCTTGGACTTTTGGTTTTCTTTTTATTTCCGTTTTTCTCATATGCAAATTTCTCCTGAAGGAGCCCAGAGGGGCGTTACTATCGATAAACTGAGCCCAGTAACGCCCCCCTCCTGTGCCCAGCCCGCCTTCTTACTCATCTGAAGCACTCCTCTTCAGGGCAGGAGTAACTCCCACATTAGCATGCTAGGCCGCCGCCCCCCCCCCAGCAACGACACGGCAGCTCTTGAAACCACTCCTCCAGCTTCCTGCCGCTCTCCTCCCTCTTTGATGGGGCTTAGCACTGCTGGTACGTCACTGGGCTCGGCGCATGCCCAGTGACGCTTTTGAAGCTAGTGCCTTGATGGGTAGTACTATCGCGCAGGCAGCGGGCGGTACTGCGCCTGCGCTAGATTTCTGAGGAGAGCGCCAGGAAGCTGGAGAAGTTGTTTCAAGAGCTGCCGTGCCGTTGCTGAGGGGGGCGGAGGCCTAGAATGCTAATGAGGGCGTTACTCCTGCTCTGAAGAGGAGTGCTTTAGATGAGTAAGAAGGCGGGCTGGGCACAGGAGGGGGGCGTTACTGGGCTCAGTTTATCGATAGTAACGCCCCTCTGGGCTCCTTCAGGAGAAATTTGCATATGAGAAAAACGGAAATAAAAAGAAAACCAAAAGTCCAAGGAAAGAATGAAGACTACAGGGGGAGAGAAGGTACTTTATTGAACAGAGCCATACTTTTAGGTTAATACACTCAAATCAGGTGACAGATTTCCTTTAAATATTACTTCATTATAAATATATACCCAAATACCTTTCATTATTTATAATGCCTCGTTTTGTCTGGGGAGCAATTATTAGGAGAAATAAAATGGCCGCTGTCCTATTAGTACACACAAAACCTGTCCTAATCACACAGGAGGACAAGTTAGTTCACAATACTGAGGTAAAAGAGCTGCCTCATCCTCCTCTACTACTTGTCAGGAATCATGATCCTGAATACAGCTTATAAAACCTTCAGACGAATCTCTGGAGTTCATGAGGAGACATGAAGTACAGAGAGTTATGTGAATAATGAGCAGCAGCACTTGTATGCAGTCTCCATTACCACAGTTCCACATTACCACAGTCTGTCCTGTCCGTCCTCTCTGTACTTCATGTCTCCTGATGAACGCCATTCATACAAAGATTCAGCTAAATATATTAAACTGTAGTCAGGATCATAATTCCTGACAGTAAGAGCAGAGAGGAGGGTGAGGCAGCTCTTTACCTCAGTTTTGTGAAGTAACTTCACAACTATGCATGAGAGCGACAGAAACAGCGTAGCACGCAAGTGACGGTGTTTCTGAGTGAGGAAAACAACATACCTTGCCGTGCTATAATGTTTCCATAGCTCTCATGCACTGCAACTGCAGCTACTAAAACTGCGAGCACCAGATCGCTCTGCTGTTTCCCGGCCAGGAGATGGTCGGGACTGTGACTCATCTTGCCTTATTAACGACTTGATGAGACAACCATGTTAACATGTTATGTGGCTATATTATATTTTTGTCCTCTGTTCGTGTAGTGTAGAGAATCTTCCTGCTTGTATGCCTTAACTGTAAAGACACCCAAACACATCAGTGTATTGTTTACCAAACCCACCATTTTTGGTGGCACGAGCAACAAACGAATTGGTCTGGGATGTCCCAACTCTCCCCCGACATCAGAAAGATTGAAAACTGAATCTTTTGTTCTCCCTGGAGATAAACCATTGCCAGAAGTGTTCACTCTCACCCCACTGACATCATAACCATGCTCTGCTGAACCAACTATGTATGATCAGCCGACAGCAACTTAAAGGGATTGTCCCACGAAAAATATTCTACAGTTTTCAAACCAGCACCTGGATCTGAATACTTTTGTAATTCCATGTAATTAAAAATTTAGTATAGCCACTGAGCTATTCAATAAACTCTATCTGTATAGCGCCACTTAATTTCTTATTTCTTTGACCTGCTCACTGAGATGGCCGCACATGCTCAGTTTCATCTTTCAACTGCCTCCTGAGCTGTGATAGGGAGAGCATGGACACGCCCCCTTAGCTGCAGTAGAAAAGACACTCCCCTTGAGCTGTCAGCTTGATATAAATCTAGCAGAGCAATGAATGGGGAGATCTCTGGATCCATGTGAGGTACAGGGCTGGTTCTAGCTTTGTTAGAAAGAGGTTGTAATGTACTATATGACGTCTGATTTTCATTTTTTACATTATTCATGGGAGAACCCCTTTAAAGAGGACCTTTCACCGCTCCTGACATGCCTGTTTTAATAGCTCCATGCATTCCCCACGTACTAGCAATTCTGGAACATCTATTCTTATATCTCTATGTTCTGCCATTCCTTTATTATTTGCACTAGAAGTTATGAATGAATTGCTATTTGTCTTCAGTAAAGGAACAGAGGGGAGGTGGCCAGTTGGGGGTGTGTACCTGCACAGACTGACTCTATCATCCAATCAGTGCTGCCATGTTCAGACTGTGCAGATACACCCCACCAACTTGTTACCTCCCCTCTGTTCCCTTACTGAAGACAAATAGCAATTCATTTATAACTTCTAGTGCAAACAATAAAGGAATGGCACAACATAGAGCCATAAGAATAAATGTTCCAGACTTGTTATTACATGGGGAATGCATGGAGCTATTAAAACAGGCATGTCAGGAGTGGTGAAAGGTCCTCTTTAAGGTGTATGGGCACCTAAACAGAGGCGTTACTCCAATGCAAAATCACCCCCTCCCCGTGTTCCCTCTATACACATTAGTTAATTGTCAGCTGAACCTGCCGAGAAGGGCAGGTTCGGCGACAGTTTAACGTGTATGGGGAGCACCTGACTCCCCTGTCTATCTTTAAATATTTTCCCGGGAATTAAGCTGCTGCCAGGAGTGTCGGGCAACGTCTCTCTCCCCATTAAATACACATAAATGTTCGGCTGCTGAACATGTATGTGTATGAAGATGCTGGGAGACTCAGATGTTGGCTGAATGAATGACAGCTATTGAATGTTTTGGCGCATTTAGTTGAGGGCACTGGAAAGGGTTAAAACAACATACTAATGAGGCCCTGTAACAGCTTCATCTGTTGCAAAGTTTGAAGAGTGCCGCCCCCCCCAACTACAGATATGTCCATCCTTTCCTTTCAATATATTCATGTACAGATGCATGACAGAGTAAAGCTACATTTTTCTTTTCTAAATTGTCCTCTGACACCACCCATCTTGGGATCAAGCCAAGAGGGAACCTTTTGATGTCATATCAACATATCAAAAGTTTTTATTGATAGGGGTCTGGGCACTGAGACCCCGGCCAATCTCTATAACAAGAAGAAGCACATAGAGTGCGCTCTCTCCTGGATACAGGGCCCATAGACTTTCAGATGAGTCTGTCTCGCTTTCATCTCCTGCAGTATGAACGCACTTGCCTGTCCTTGATCTAGCAATCGGCGGGGGTCTCAGCACTCCAACCCCAACAATCAAAACCTTTGATATGTCACTAGACAGTGGCACTTTAAGGAAAAACACACCTATACAATATACTGTAAGAGTCAACAGTTCAATAGCCAATTTTATAGTAAGAGACGGGCACTAGGATTGTGGCATTCCTTCAGTACAAAAACGCTTAGTTGTCAGCTACAATCTTGATAACTGGAGACAGTTTCTAAAATAACATTACACCATGGCATACACCAGACAGTAAACATTTTTCTGCCAGAAAGCAATCCATCTGACATATATTTAGTATAGATGACCTGCCCTGTTCTTTCCATTATACTCTTCCAACAGTGTGAACGATATGGAAACATCCTGAAACTACTCAACACAATGCTGACATGAGAACAACTCCAAATACCTTCCAGATTTAGACTGGCACAAAGCCTGACCAATCCCGTCTACACACTCGATTTGTTGATATTCTGTTTCATGTAATGTGTCATGTCACCATAGACTTTGAGGCTGTAAATCTGTGAATACCTCAAGCAGAGGATTTCCCGAGTAGTGGAATACATGGGAAGCTTTCTGTTTATTTTACAAACGGATTTGTATATAGCACTGACCGAATGTCCTCTGTACAAAGCTAATGGCATGCTTCCGGTATGTGCTGAGAAGAACACAATGCTCACATACACTCAGTGGATACTTGTCTGAGATATATATATATATATATATAAATATATATATTATATATATCACAAAAATCAGTATCGGTCAGTTGCCCACTGTGCCTGTGATCACCAAAGGAACATCTGGAATGTACAAGCGAACAGATGACAGTCATGTCCACCATTTCCGTCCTGTCACAAAAATGCAACATTTGGGCGCCAAGGTTGCATTCACATCTTCGTTTCAGAGATCTGGCACAAATGCCAGCTGTCGGACGGACAAAAAAACGTTGAATGCAATGTTTTTTGTCCAGCCGAAACCCCACATTTATGCCAGAAATCAACTGGATCACTGCCAGACCTCACTGCAGGAAACGGGGTTCCGGCGGTGATGTAGAGGATCCGACAATTGAGATGTGAACAAAGCCTAACTATACATTAGGTTACCTAAACTATGTACCTCAAATCCAAAGACACGGGTATCGGGCTTTGCACAACCAACATGAGTCAAGCAGCTACCAGGCACTAACACTGAATGAGGCTCTGAATGAGGCCTTGTCTTAGGCTAGTTTCAGATCTGTGGCAGCTATTCCGGTAGGCTGATTTTGGCAGAGAACAACCTGTCGGAATTTTCCAAGTCCCACACTGCCGGATGCAACCTGAATGCCCGCCAGCCCCATTAACTATAATGAGGTCCAGCGGCGATCCAGTCAGAATCCGGTAAAAATGCTGAGAATTGCATGCTGTGGTTTCTGTCTGCCGGCATTCACTGACAGAACTGTACATTTAAAGGGTTTCTGTCACCAGTTTTTTCTGTATGTATCAGGCTGACATTAGAGATGTGCTAATGTCACCTGATTCCAAATATATATCTTTTTTACTTACTGGTGCCCCCATTTTTATATAAAATGAACTATTATTTTATGCTAATAAGGCCTCTAGGTGCAAGGGGCGTTACCCCTGCTCCTAAAGGCTCTGTTGATTGACAGGCCCAGGCAGAGAAGAAACACTTCATTCACCATAGCTTGCAAGGACTTTCAATGATGTCATGACCATGTGATCAGTCACATGGTTTAGGAGGAGACAGGCTGTGTGATCCTAACCATGTGACTGATCACATGGTCATGACATCATTGAAGGTCCTTGCAAGCTATGGTGAATGGAGTGTTTCTTCTCTGCCTGGGCCTGTCAATCAACAGAGCCTCTAGGAGCAGGGGTAACGCCCCTTGCACCTAGAGGCCTTATTAGCATAAAATAAAAGTTCATTTTATATAAAAATGGGGGCACCAGTAAATAAAACCGATATATATTTGGAATCAGGTGACATTAGCACATCTCTAATGTCAGCCTGATTCATACCGAAAAAACTGGTGACAGAAACCCTTTAACTGTACATACAAATTCCCGGCATTCACTGACCACATTGTAATGCCACAGATGTGAAAGTAGCCTTATCCTCACAGCAATGAGCCCAGCAGCTACAACTGCCTTTATCTCAGGTTACGGGAAAATGCCACAGTACAGTGAGAGGGAGGTCCCTCTACAACCTACCCACCATTCCATAAAAATGTAGGCCACTGAAATACTTTAAACCAAAATGCCTCAGCAAACTACACTACACTGAAGCAATTTGATACACTGGCAAAGTTTTCCCACCCACAAAGAATGGAGAGGTCTGTAATTTTTATCGTGGGTACACTTCAACTGTTAATGACAGAATCTAAAAAAAAAATCCAGAGAATCACATTGTATGATTTTTAAATAATTAATTTGCATTTTACTGCATGAAATAAGTACCGTATTTGACCACCTACCAACCAGCAAGAATTCTGGCTCTCACAGACCTGTTAGAAGCCCTCCTACTCTGCACTCATTACCTGGATTAATTGCACCTGTTTGAACTTGTTACCTGTATAAAAAACACATACACATACTCCATCCTCTCCACTTTGGCCAAGACCAAAGAGCTGTCTAAGGACACCAGGAACAAAACTGTAGACCTGCACAAGGCTGGGATGGGCTACAGGACATTAGGCAAGTAGCTTGGTGAGAAGGCGACATATGTTGGCGCAATTATTAGAAAATGGAAGAAACAAAAGATGACTGTCAATCTTCCCCGGTTTGGGGCTCCATGCAAGATCTCGCCCTAATTGGGTAAGATGATTCTGAGAATGGTCAGGAATTAGCCCAGAACCACACGGCAGGACCTGGTCAATGACCTGAAGAGAGCTGGGACACAGTCTCAAAGATTACCGTTAGTAACACACTACGCCGTAATGGATTAAAATGCTGCAGGGATTACAACGATGACAGAGCTTCACTGCTGGAAGCAGTTAAGTGAATATTAATGAGGTGGGCGGTCCTGGGCTCCAACTGTCTCGGCGAGCCCGGGCTCGAACGCGGCTGGGCACATCCCCTTGGGCTCCTTATGTGAGTGATTGACACATTATAAAAAACATTTTTTCCAGCATTAAATCTACTACTAGGAACTGTAATAATAACATTTTTGAATTCAACATGCTCAGCTGAATCCAGTAGTGGCATTGCCTTTATATGCAAAATTGTGCTGACAGACTCCCTTTAATATAGATACATATGGCGTTTTTTTCCCTGTAAGATTCTATACAAATCTGCTCCATCGGATATATAATATAGGCAGAGGTAATCACCCCTAGAACCATTATTTCTAGGGGAGAATATGTCCATATATACAACACCCAGTGTAACATGTATGACAACATGCAGAGATACCATGACCTGCATATACATGCTAAATCAGCAAGAAAACCACTGCCCTATTTTAAAAGGTCAAATATTGTTTCTAGGATAGCTGACTAAAATGTTGGGACCAGAGGCCCAGCTTTCTTTTTGTTTCTTTTTGCAAACAGAGCTAATTTACATATATTTTCCCCAGAGGTGCATTGCATGGCCTATAAGACTGATCATGCCTACAAGACACTCTCCACAAGGAGAAACAGTACCACAAACCTAAAAATCATTAAAGGGGTTGTCCGGGTTCAGAGCTGAACCCGGACATACCCAGGTTCTCACTCCGGCAGCCCTCCTGAACAGGGCATCGGAGCATCTCATGCTCCAATGCCCTCCCTTGCCCTGCGCTGGATCGCGCAGGGCAAGGGCTCTTTTGTTTGTAAACATTCACTGCCGGGCGGAGGCTCCGATGCCCTGTTCAGGCGGGCTTCCTGGGTGAATTGAAAGGTATGTCCGGGTTCAGCTCTGAACCCGGACAACCCCTTTAAGGAAGGTATTTAATGCTCATCTGTGTTCCAGATGCTAAACACGGACGAGTTTTAAAATACACTACTCACATAAGACATTCCGTTTTTTGTTTTGTTTTTATCTCAGGCTCATTTATTTAACCCTTTCACGACCGGAGCTTTTTTCGGTTCTGCATTTTCGTTTTGCGCTCCCTGCCTTCAAACAGCCATAACTCTTTTATTTTTCTGTTCACATAGCTGTATGAGGGCTTGTTGTTTGCGGGACAAGTTGTACTTTCCAACGCCACCATTTAATATTGCATACGGTGTAGTGGGAAGCGGGAAAAAAATTCCAAACCGGGTGAAATTGCAAAGAAAACGCTATTCCGCTACAGTTCTACGGGTTTCTTATTTACAGCATTCGATGTGCATTAAAACTGATCCGTTACTTTCATTCTACTGGTCAGTACGAATCCGGCAATACCTAATATGTATAGTTTTTCCTGCGTTTAGATGGTGATAAAATAATTAGAAAGTTGCCCTTTTTTTTTTTTTTTTTCCTTGTCATATATTGACCCCTATAACTTTTTGGTATTTATGTGTACAGAGCTGTATGGGGGCTCATTTTTTGCGGGGCGGTCTGAAGTTTTTATTGATACCATTCTGGGGTGTGTATGACTTTTTGATCACTTTTTATTTAATTTTTTTTAGAAAAAAAAAGGGACAAAAAACTGCGAATCGCCATTTGGACGCTTTTTTCCGCCACACAATTCGCCGTATTGAAATTTTTTTTTTATATTTTAAAAGTACGGGCGTTTTCGGTCACGGTGATACCCATGATGTCTATATTTATTGTTATTTAGGTATTTATTTTTTACTTATACGGAAAGGGGGGTGATTTGAACTTTTATATCTTTTTTATTTTTTATATATTTTTTAACATTTTTTTTTAATTTTTCTGTGATTATTTTAAAGCTCAAATATCATCTGATCTATTGTGTTTTGTTTTTTTTCTTTATGAGCAATCATGGATTTACTAGATGCAGTTAAAACCATGAATTGCTCATTTCTTATCCTGGCCTGCCATCTAGTGGCCAGAATAAGAATTGCAGTTTGAAAACTGTAATCCTCACCAGCGAGGATTACAGTTTTCATATGGTGTACAGACACCCCGATTGGCCAATCGGGGCGTCTGTACACCACCCGGAAGCGTGGGCTTCCGGGTTCAGACGCATCCTGATGCCGTGATCACGTGTGATCACGGCATCAGAAGGCCCTGGAAGTCTCCGCAGATGGAGGTAAGATGCGGCAAGTCTCTGCTGTTAGAAACAGCAGAGACTTGCCGGCCATGACGCCCGCCGCACCCGCGAGCGGGCGTCATGTCCCCACACCGCCCGCGCGCCGTACATGTACGGCGGCGGTCGTGAAGGGGTTAAAGAAGAACTCCCACAAAAATTTTTATTCTCTGACCTGTTAGAAAGGTGCATGATATAATCTGTAGTGAATGCAATCTTCTTATCAGGGACTCTAATTGAGAGTAATCCACTTTCTTCTCTTTGTAGCTGGGTCATGTGACCAACTCCCTGACCTCCAACTGACCCAGGACAGGAAGCCAGTCACTGCTCTATTCATTCCTATGAGACTGAAAGTGAGGCTCCCATAGGAATACATAGAGAAATAGACTTCCTGTCCACACATAAGTCTCTGTGTGGGTTGGTGGGTCTAATTCCTAGTCACATGACACAGATAAGAAACTTCAGGATGATAAAAGTCAAAAATACAGACACTGGTAAGAAAATGACATTCGCTACAGATTACATCATGTACATTTCTAGCAGGGCATGGAATAACATTTTTTGCGGGAGTTCTTCTTTAAGTGAATGTGTTTTGCACGAAAATCAGAGCTGGGTGGTGCATGCTGCAAATGTTGGTTTAGCAACATGAGTGACTTTCTTCTATTTATTTCAATACTATACTAAGTTCAGGAGAGAAACTGGAGGGCATGGATCATGGCAAGGCTCAGGCATTGCCATAATCTGGTTGGTGAGAAGCCACTAGAAAAACATTCTGGAACTTTGCAATGGTTGTAGTGCCACAAACAACAATGACAACTTGCGGCAGAGCCTGACCACACAGCAAGATATATGCTTGTTCCTAAGCTCCTGTCACACAGTCCCTGGATTGCCCAATTCTGCTGCTCAATTTGAACCACTATGGTGAAGACTTCTAAAAACAAAGATAGAGACTCGCTGGACACCCCTAAATCCAAGTGTTATAGTATTATGACTAATATAAAAGCAACATCCTTCTATGGTAATGCGCCTCAAAAGAGGCCACAAATGTTTTTCAAGAAACCATTTCAAATTTGGGTAAATCCTCTGATTGCTCAACTCTGAAAACACAAGCTTTGTGGCTGCAAAACACCAAGCTTCACAATTTTGCAGATGATTTAGAGATTTGATTAAGTATTTGTTTTTGAGAATCATCTCAATATGGTTTGTGAGTCAAATATAGAGCTAATCGCCATTTCGGACCATGCCCTAGTAATAGCTACAATCCTCTTCAAAGATCTCCTTGCTAAATCTTATCAATGGAGGCTTAATGAGACATTATTGGACTCAGAAATTCATGCACACTCCTTAAAAAGACAAATTCAAGTTCTCTTTTCTTACTAATTCAGACCATAACTTGGGAGACCCACAAGGCCTTTGTGCGGCGTGAAATAATAGCCCTGAAGGCTAAGGATAGAAAAGAGGCTCCAACTCACTTTTGTCCTGGATATTGGACTTCAAAATAATCCATAAATCAAAAACCCTACAAGTTCAAAATTATCTCCAAGACCTCAGAAGGCAGCTTAAGAGTCATCTAATTATTTGTTCAGCTAGGTCTTATCAAAATGTCAGATTTAAATATTATATCTATGGGGACAAGAGGAACCATCGTATGTCTCTCTTAATAAAAAAAAAGCAAAGGATGCCTTGTACATATATATAAAGGCCAATGTCACAGATAGAGACCATCACTCTTTAATTTATAACTTAGAAACTAGTTTTCCCTTTTCTGACCCAGAATTGAATTCCGGGACCAACCAATTCCTGTCTTCTTTAAACCTTCCTGTCCTGAAGAGTGTGAAGCCTTTTTGTTGCTTTTTACACTAGATGAAATATCACATCCATGCCACTGGGTAAAAGTCAGATGGTCTGCTATCTGGATATTATGCTTCCTACCCTCCTGGTGTAATGCACTCTTGAATCGGATGCCACTTCCCCCAGAGGCTCTTGAAGCTATAGTTACAATGTTGCCCAAGGAGGGCCAAGACTTAGAGGGATTTGGGAGTTCCCAGCCCAATTCTCTCTGGTAAATGTTGATGTCAAACTCCAGACAAAGCTATTGGATAACACGGTGTAATCTCTGTTGCTCTGGCTTGTTAACCCTGAACAAACTGGGTTTGTAGAGGGGAGGGAAGGTAACTACAATTCACATAGGGTAACCCATGTCATACCATCTAGACTGTAAAATCCCTTTAGTCCTTTTTAGTATTGATGCAGAGAATGCATTTGATCAGATCAGTTGGCAATTCATGGAATCAGTCCTCCTCAAATTCGGCTTTTCATCCAAATGTCCCTGTACAATTAGAATAACTGTGTGCTAAAATTAGACTAAATGGCACCCAGCCTTCTATACTGGAAAGGGAACCAGGCAGGGTTGAATATTGTACACAACTTTGTTTATTCTGATTGTAGAAAAAAGGAAGCACCTAGCAGAATATTTGCTCTTCTACCATCATGGTGACCCAAGAGTGTGTACCCTTTTGGTTGCCCAACTCCACATGACAACCAGCCAAAAATAATTTTGTTGCACATTTTGTACAGGCTGCTAAGCTCCTGATCCCATTGAAATGGCTGGATGGCACTCTCCCATCATTTGAGCTGTGGTAAGATAGAGGACCAGATATTTAGCTTTAGAGGAGTTGCCAAGCTGGGAATCTAAATTCAGTAAGTTGTGGGATCCATGGATGCTCTTTTAGGAAACTCCTGGGAAACCTGACACTGATTGTTCTACCTGTTGCCATGTCAACACGATGGGAGAGATTTATCAAAACTGGTAAAAAGGAAAACTCTAGCAACCAATCAGATTCCACGTTTCATTTTTCAGAGCTTCCTCGGATAATGAAAGGATCAATCTGATTGGTTGCTATGGACAAATAAGCCTGAGTTCACACTTCAGTTATATTGTGAGCCAAACCAGGTGCGGGTCAAAACACAGAACAGGAGGAGATCTTTCCATTATACCTGATCTCGGAGTAGGCTTCACTACTGGTTTTCACTCACAATAAGGCCCCATTCACACGACCACAAAAATACGGCCGTGTGAATGGACCCTAACTGATGGAAATAACTGACCAAATGACTGAAGTGTAAACTTGGCCTAAGCCAGTTTTCTTTTGCACCAATTTTGATAAATCTCACCTCCCTAACTTTCTCTTTTGTATAAATATATACAACCTGCTACCCTGTGTTATATGTACGGAGGACCCCAGACATCAGATACCCATAAATGTATTTTACACTTAGAAGCTTTTGTTTCGGTGCTGTATACCCTGGTGCATTTACAAATTTAGGCAGAACACTGATAACCAGCACAAAGCAATAAAACAGGCAACAGTAAGAGGAATAGGTTAATTATGAGAAAGGAGTTTAACCAGTTCTAGCAATTAGAGTGCAGTCTCTACCTCAGCCATTCACCCATCCACTGACATAAGCCATTCTGACTGCTTTAGGGCATGCAACACTGAGCAGAAAAATGTGATGTGAAATAAAAAAAACTCAACTGACCGAGAGCTAACCTTTGATCTTAAAAGAATGTCACCTCATTACCTTATTGCCTTATATGTATGCTATGAATAGACAATTAGTAGCGCTTCTTGTGCATTTTTACCTCCTCAGTTTTCCCATGGCCTGACTTCCTGGAGAAGAACATACAACCAGTATAAATCTACTACAGGTATACGGAAACTATGACATGTAAAAATAACTGATAATATATGATATTGATATCATATAAGATTTCCATAATAACCATGCATATCAAATGTAGATATTAAAAGCTTAAGGCTTAATCTGCCTTATAAAAAAAAAAAAAAAAAAAAAAAAAAAAAACTTTGTAAAACATTCATTTGAAAACTTTATAATTTTTTTTGTGGGACAACCCCTTTAAGGCATTTAATACTTTAGCATTCCATTAACAAAACGTTATTCCCACACCACTGGATAGTAGATACCTATTAGATAGGTGTGACCCCCCAACAATCACATATGAATGAAGCATGAGCCTGCCGCTCTATTCATCATTATGGGACTGCTAGAGATCCTTTTACGCATCCTATCCGTAAAAATTCAGATCGGATGCAGACCAAAAATACGGTTGTGTGAACATATTTTTCCATGTGGCATCGATACACTGACACCAACAATGCTGTGGTCAGAACTGTTGCTTGATAAAGAAAGTGAGAAGGAAATTGTATAAGACCTAATACAGCCTAAGGCCTCATGCACACGAACGTGTGCCGGCCGTGCCCGTGCTGCGGGCCGCAAACTGCGGTCCGCAATGCACGGGCACTGACCGTGAGGCCACCGCATGCGGATCGTGGACCCATTCACTTGAATGGAGTCCGCGATCCGAGGGTGCTTGCGCTACTTTTTTGGGGTGCGGAGGCACGGCCAGAAACACCACAGAAGCACACCGTAGTGCTTCCGTGGTGATCCGATCCGTGCCTCCGCTCCGCATCTCCCGGATCGCGGACTCATTGAAGTTAATGGGTCTGCGATCCGTGATGCGGGCTGCACACGGCCGGTGCCCATTTATTGCGGACCCGCCGTATGCGGCCCGCAGCACGGGCACGGCCGGTTCGTGTGCATGAGCCCTAAGCCTAAGGATCTGGCATGGAACCAGTTCCATTTCATTTTTCGTAAAATGTGTAAGACAATGGCCCGGGAAAAAATGAAAGCTTTAGGATATGTCTTTATTCCTGTGCTGGATAAAGTATCAGATTGTGCACATCCGCTCATCTCACAGGTGTAATATTACATGCACACACATCATCTACAAGTAGAAGATATATGACAGCCCTTAGTTCTGCTCTGGCTGCTCCCTACTAATAAAGTTTGGATAACGTTAAAATGCAAAAATAAGTAGGTGGGTGACATTAACCCCTTTAAGTTCCGGGTCTGGTTTTGGTTTAGCATTGTCTTTTTTTCCTCCCCACCTTCCACTTTCCTTCATATAGCTATATGAGAGCTTATTTTTGTGGGTGCCATTTAATTTACCATGTCTGTTAGGGCGGTTCACACTAGCGTTCTGGCATTCTGTTATAGGTTCTGTTTATAATTAAATATAACGGAATGCAAAACGGAAGCATTTAAGAGGCATTCCGTTTTACTCCGTGCTAATGGATCCGTGCGGTTTCCGTTATGCAGGACGCAAACAAAGTCCTGTCGACGGGAACTGTTTTTTCATATTTTAATAGTTCAGATGTTTTCAGACACGGCGATACCCGATATGTTTATATTTTATTGTTAATATATTTTAAAACTGGGAAAGGGAAGTGATTTAAATTTTTACATTTCAATGTTTTAACTTTTTATTTAAGAACTATTATCCCCCTAGAACATGGGACTTTTGGATCCCTTGTCCTATTCACCCTAATAGAGATCTATTAGGAGGAGTAGGATTTTCACATGCCCCCCTCCCCCGCTGCACTGTGCTTTGTGAACAAAACTAAATGTGAAGAGAGTGTGGCTCAATGATGACTTTATCCTATAAACAGAAATGCAGTTTCATATTCTACAAGGTAAAAGCTGTTTCCATTTTAAGAAAAACTTGGCAGACAGTGAAACAAGAGTGTGACGAGTGCTGCAGTAATGAGAATGGAATTGTTGGACATTCTTTCCATTCACTTGCGGCAAGGTCATTGTATATGCCGAGCAATGTGATTCATCTCCCAATCTATAAGAATGAAGGTCCATAAGTCAGTATCATGACATATAGGCTTTTTATCTACTCACAGTTATGAAGTCATCATAAGAAGATGCGTTGTATTCACAACTGACCACAGTACACAGTAGTGCATGTTCTCCAGGTCCGTATGGACTGCCCTGAGCATTCCCAATAACCTGTAGCCCAAAAGAAATCCACCAACTTGTCTGGGATGGATACGAATCAATAACCTCTGTCCTGTAGGCCTCCCGCCACATTCTGTAGACTTTCACAGCATGCCCTCAATGCTATGCAGATTTTTTCTGCTACATGTGGATGGGGTTTTTAAAACACGTATTTTACTGTAAATTGCTGCAGATTATTGGTCTCTAAATCTGCAACATGTGAATTCATCCTAGAATTATTGATTATAATTCAAGAAAAGAAAAGTGTTCAGGCTAGAACAGGGATACCTAACCTGCGGCCCTCCAGCTGTTGCAAAACTACAATTCCCAGCATGCCCGGACAACATACAGCTATTAGGGCATGCTGGGAGTTGTAGTTTTAAATTGCTGGAGGGCCGCAGGTTAGGCATCCCTGGGCTAGAAGATACAGAGCTACAGTTTTCCTGAAATGTAAGGACATTGAGAATGTCATAAAATTAAGATACTGGAATTAGTAAAATAATTTATGACCTTAAAGGGGTTGTCCCATCTGGACATTTCAGTCATATCAATAAGATACTGTATGTCATAAATTGCAGGTTCCTCCTCTAGGACCTGCTCCTATATCAAGAACTGGATTCCAATCTGAATGGGGAGGACACGGTGCCTGCATGACTTGTGACAATAGCCGATGGGACAACCCCTAAACAGTTATGGAAAAATAAGACAGTCTTAGTGGACAGGAAGACAGGGAGTGTCATTCTTAGGCACGCTGAGCTCATCTAGAATGTTTTTAGATATAGGGAGGTTTACACCAAAATATCAAAGAGAAACTTGATCATCGAGAGATCAGGAAGAGGGGGGGGGGGCTCATGCACATAAATGTATTTTATTTCCGTGTGCATTCCCTTTCCGTATAGAACATGTCCTATTATTGTCTGCATTATGGACAAGGATAGGACTGTTCTATTAGGGGCCAGCTGTTTTGTTCCACAAAATACTGAATGCGCACGGACGTCATCCGTATTTTTTGTGGGTCCGTTTTTGCGTACCGCAAAATACATAAGGTCGTGTGCATGAGCCCTTAGCAGACCACTACTTAGAAATCAACAGGACCTGACAATAATATGAAGAATAACATTGATGAGGTATTTTTAAATCCCAGGGTTGGGCACCCCAATGAATGGCATAACAAAGGGAGAGCAGGCAGGGATCAGCGAAAACACTTCTGTTAGGATAATACAACCGGCTGCATCCGTTATGAACATATCCGGTTGTATTGTCTCTAAAATGGTCTTTTGTGTTCGAGAAAATGGATCCAGAACCATTGACTTACATTGTGGTTCATGCAGTCTTGCTTCTCATCCCATGCCGGATAGAAAAACACCACTTGCAGCATTTTCTGTCGGGCATGGGAACGCAACCAAACAGAATGCATTCTAGTACGTTCCGTGCCGTTCAGTTTTTTCCCCATTGTCAATGAATGGGGACAAATCTGAAGCTGGTGTGAAAGTAGCATATGGCTGTGCCTGGTACTGCAGCTCATCCCCACTCAGCCCTTCCAACTGAATGGGCTGAACTGCAATAACTGGCACCATCATACTCATATGCAGTGTCAGACTGGGGTGCCTAAGGCTCACCTGTAAAATTCCTTCTAGGAGCCCACTGTTCAGCTACATACAAATATTACCTGCTCACATAGCAACAGGCAGCAGCAATAAGGCGCTCAAGATGGTTGATTATGGGGTTCCCTGCAAAAAATTCAAGAAGGCAGGTCCCTGAGGAAAGAAACACCTTAACCACCTATATGTCTATAATAATAAACTTAGTTTCCTAAATAATCTACCCAGTTTTAATACGGATTTAGGCTGGCTGAGATGCTGTGCTGGGGCCCGACTTTGTCAGGGGCCCAGTGGGGGATTCATCTGTTCCCCTGTGGGCCAGTCCAAGGCTGCTTATAAGGACTAATAGAATAATACATCAAATACAGAGGTAAACATTGTAGAAAGCATTTGTCTACTCACCAAGGCACAAAGAAGATCCACAGCCTCAAGAACAAGCTCCTGATGACCAATTCGTGTCACTCCTAGTTCTTCCAGATCCTGATGGGATATCTTCAGGAGCTGTTCACCATTAATCTTCTCCCTTTCTACACTGATGACATATAGCTGCAAAGAGTCATCAAGTCCTACATTAAAAAAATCAAAAAAATCTGGTGAAATGAAAGTTTAGGCAGTTTTATTTAAACATTTTACAAGCAAGTCAAGTGTATACCTAATAAATAATAATAGGCGTTATTAATCGTCACAAGAACCAATCACAACTCAGCGTTGTCTCGTGAAATGAAAGCTGCACTATGGTTGCAGGCCTAATAAGTTTAGACATTGTATTGTGTATAAATCATGGCAAATGATTGTTCCCAAACCTCTTGTCAATGGGCTGTGTCTCCATATGCTGGTCCTGTCCAACAAGTGCTCATATTGTCAGTATGACACACCCTAATGCATAAACTTAATGGCAACGCCCAACGTCAATTAATCTTACATTCCTGGGAGGAATAAGGCCAAGTTCACACCAGTTATTTGGTCAGTTATTTCCATCAGTAATTGGGAAGCCTAAACCGTGATCAGGTTAATGGAAAGTTTTCCTCCTGTTCTGTGTTTTTGACCCACACCTGGTTTTAGCTCACAATAAAACTGATGGAAATACCTGATCAAATAATAGAAGTGTGAACTTGGCCTAACAGAGGTCTATGAAAAGATGCTCCAGCATTTGTATGCCACTAAAACAGACAGGTCCTCCTTGAAGGTACAAGCAGGACATAGTGGCAAATGGAGAATAGTAGTTGCTGTTTCATATCTATACGCCCTGTCTGTCCGCTTTTCCATTGGCGGACAGAAAGGTACTACATGCAACGTTTCAGTGTTTGGAAGGGCGGAGTAATTCTGTGGGAACAGTATGGCTTTGTTATCCCAATCTGGATAAGCTTTTCTTGGAGAAAGGGCAACTGAACTCCTGCTTTAGATGTGTGAACACAACCTAAAACAATAACTGGCCGATTACTCTCTCTGTGAATGCCAACACAACAGGGATTAAACCTCTAAGGAATGTAGGAGCCTTCTGTGCAAACAGGAACACGTGAAACAAAAGGGGCCACACATGGTGCAATATCTGACCAACTGGCCAGCAATTTGATGCGGCCATCTTAAAGGACACAGTAAGCATTCTACTGTGTCACTGAGAGAAATAAACAGCACATTCTGGATTTCGTGGTCATTTTACCCTGGTTTATTTTAGGTAGTATTTTATTTTGGTTTATTCGGATCACTAATGCATATACATACATGTCCCATTCCATATATGTACAATTCTTACAAAACACTTTTCTATTCCTAATAATACCTTAAGGGCTCATGCACACGAACATATTTTCTTTCTGTCTACCTTCCGTTTTTTTTTTTTTTTGTGTACCATATGCGGAACCATTAATTTCAATGGGTCCACAAAAAAACGGAAGTTACTCCACGTGCAGTCTCCGTATGTCCGTTCCACAAGAGGATAGAACGTCCTATTATTGTCCACATAACAGATAAGGATAGTACTGTTCTATTGGGGCCACCTGTTCCATTCCGCAAAATATGGAATGCACACCGATGTCATCCATATTGTTTGCGGATCCGTGTTTTAAAATACATATGATCGTGTGCATGAGCCCTTGAGTGAGCTACAACGAGGGAAACCATAAGCAAAAAAATTCATGCTTCATAAATTCTGACAAAAATCTTCTAGTCACACATCTCATCATTTTAAGTGGACCTACTGCAAAGCACCATCTTCCTGCATTTAGTAACACACGGAGCTTTGAAATATTAAAACATTTATGAGGTGAACAATGCGGCCTATCTGGTTTCTGCAGCTACTGCTAAAGTTCAAGTGGATTCTGTTGCCACGCTGCAAGATAACTGGCACCCGGATAATATTCCATTGACTTGGCACTACTGTACAGCTCTTATCTTTTTCTTGAAACTATTCTAATGACCTTCTTAAGTATAGAAAGCGTTACTGTGCTTGTTCTCTGATCTCTGGGACTGTACGTCTGTCACAAATCACTGTTTCATTCAGAGCAGGGTATGAATATACTCTCACAATATGGAAGCAACAACTCCAATTGTCAAAAAGGGTGTAGTCTAAGAGGAAAGCGACATGATCAGGTGTGGACCAAGAATGGTATGACTGGGCAAGGAATGCACAAAAGGTTAGCAAAACATCTGTTAGAATGGACGGGAGGGTCCCTTAGAGGGCTTTTATTTTCTTTTTGTATACTCTTGGCACAGTAGTCATTCACATGTTAACTAGCCGTACAAGTATTACTAAGGTACTTATGAGCCATATCAGACCTCCTGACAAGTCCCATCTGCCTGACGTAATATCAGCCTAAAATATGACACAATGTATGGCCAGAACGTAGTGATCGCACAGTGATTACAATCCAAGAAAAGGCAATTGAATAATGGCTTAGGGCCCTTGCAGACGAGCGTTTAACACGCACGTCTTCCGCATGGCAATGCCTGGCCTGAACTCCCGGCACTGACTGGGTCACATAGCATTATAGTGATTTTTGATGCTATGTAACCCTTACAGTTCTGGAATTTATTGGATAACACTAACAGCATTATGTCAGTGTTATCCAACACATTCCAGAACTGTAAGGGTTACATAGCATCATAAATCAGTATAATGCTATGTGACCCCGTCATCGCCGGGAGTTCAGGCCAGACATTGCCATGAGGAAGAGGTGCATGGTAAACACTCGTCTGCAAGGGCCCTTAAAGGGAACCTGTCATCTCCGAAACACCCCCTGAACTAGAGTAAGCGGTGTATAGTGTAAGTGATGCTGAATCCGAATATTTAAGTTTTATCTTCATACTCACTTCCATTCCGACGCTGTGCTCCCACAAACCTGCAGTAAAATGCACTCACTGGACTCCGGTGCTCACTCACATAATGGAGAGGACTCAAAGAAGAGTCCAGTGAGTGCATTTTACTGCAGGTTTGTGGGAGCACAGCGTCGGAATGGAAGGGAGTATGAAGATAAAACTTACATATTCGGATTCAGCATCACTTACACTATACACCGCTTACTCTAGCTCAGGGGGTGTTTCGGAGATGACAGGTTCCCTTTAAGGTTCATTACCAGTGGATCCGGAGGACTCTTCAGAATAGAAGGGACATTCTTGCCACAGATCCCCAGATTGCTTCCATTTTTCCTGATTCTCCCTTAATGGCTGTAAGGAGAGCCCCTTATTTATGTCACTGTTTAAAGCAAAGCCATCTCACGAGAGCTAAGAAGATTGTGAGGGATGGCACACATCTTGTCAGCTCTTATCCATCTGTTCTGATCCAGTGAACAATACACAATACAAACTCCATTCATTTATTAACTGTAAAACACGTGATGTCACTTATGTTCTGGTCTGCACCTGCCGACTAACATCACAAGAACTAAGAACACATCTACAGAAACATATGTCCACAATTTCTCTAGCTGAACGACATCAGAGAGGGCGCACATTTTGGACCCATCATGACTGCAATCATAAGCTAGGAAGAGGATTTTTAAACTTAACAGCGTTCACTCAGAGGTATGAATGGGTTTCTATAATTATATTACTTTACTCTTTTGTGTCAGGCATTTCTTCTGTTTTCTGGTATTCTTTTATCATTTTCACCTTTATCACTTTTTCTTTCCTTTTTATCTTTTTCTTTGTCTTTGATTAACACTTGTTGTTTCAGTATCATAATATATTTTTTCATTTCTAGATTTCTTCAGGTTTTGCATGGATTCATCAGTGCTTGCTGACGTCGGATGTGACCGTGAGTGGGATTGTTTTTTGGTCCACAGGGTCTAGGTATTTTTCTCTACAAGTTTCCCCTATCATCAGGACCCATCTGCATTTGGATATCAGCTAGATGCAAGCTACATCTGCTTGTAGCTACATACCAGCTTGGTGCCGGATTACAACTAGGAATCATCTTCTAGTTTGGCAACTTCTTGCTTTGCATCATTTATTGTGGTCTTCTCTTGGACCATTTCTATGTAGTACCATATGATTATCATCGCCTCCTGGAGATTTTGTTTACATTGATATGGCTTTATTATCCCCTAGCCTCTAAGGTTGGACGATCATAGACCTCTTCTGGTGCACTGAAGATGAGACCTTACCTCACTGTATTGGTTATTTCATTTTTTCTTATACTTATATCGTCTATAGTTACCAGGACTAGGGGCTCGCATTGTATATGTCATTTATTTATTGATATACTGATGTCCTAGAGGTTGCACATGTGATTTAATATATAATGGAATGCATTCATACCTTCAATGTAAGTTCATCATTTGCAAATAGGTATAGTGATACATGGGATTAGGCATTCATTGCATGTTTTCTGCTGCCTATATACTATAGATGCTCCTGAGTCCTGAATATTTATAATTATTACCTTTTGGCATTGCGCTTGCATACTTGTATTGTATTTTATATATACTATCTTTTTGCCTATTGCTGTATATTTGATACGTATTGTTTGCGATGCATTTGTAATTAATGCTATGTTTTAAGAGTATTTGAATCTCTTTGGCGTTGTCATCGTTATTCGCTTGCACTATATAGTGAATATTTATTTTAATATATTTCTTTACATACATATGTTTATAATTTTCAGTTGTAATATCATGAAATAAGCATGCTTGTAGACAATAACAGTGGGATGACAATGACAGCAAGATTTGGTTTTGCTATTGGGCACAGCTTTGGTACTGTTACACGTGCACATTATCAAGAATTTGATTGGCCATTAGCCGAGCCTCTTCTTGGCATCAGAGTTCAGTATTCAAGCCTCATTCTAGCGCCATCACCATGGGGCCCTCCTGGTATATATACCCCACATGATCCTTTTCGGTCTCACACCTGACAAAGCTGCAGGAGTGGCGATACGCGTGGGGCTTCGGTCCCTCCACAGCAATTGGATATGTGAGACTTTCACTTCACCTTTACTATTTTACACTGGCTCAAAAAAAAAAAAAAAAAAAACGAATAATCACTTCAGATGTGAAGTTGAACACCTTTGGCTTTACAACCCAGTGCATTTTTATGGCAAGGATTTAGGGAAGATGCTTGTACAGCTGCGCCTTAAAGTTGCTCTGGACTCGCACAGGAAAAAGAGTAGAATTTCAAGGCCAGCTGAGTGCACCATTTCTAATTCATTATCCATGCTTAACAAAACACATTTCTGTCCTATAACTCCAACCGCAAAGCCATTTGTTAAAACAACTGATGAGAGGCGGTTGTGCCGTCGATGGAAACAACCTCTTATTTCTGGGCACATCTAGGAACCTATACTGTCATTTGGAGGTAACATTACAATGCTCCATATAAAGCTGTGTTCACATCCTGTCTGGAAGTATGTGCTCCTTACCTAAATCCAGTAAGATTGTGCTGCAAGTATGCCAGCAATGCATGTGAATCTTTTCTATCCCCCATTCTCCGTGCTCTAGAGACAATCTGGCAGATTAACTCCTTTTAACTCCTTTGAACTTTAATACAAGTGCAAATCCAAAATCCACCACAATTTTATATCTGCAAATCCTGACCATGTGAACATAGGGAGTCATTTATTATGCTGAAATACACCTAAATGAGGCGTTTTTCAGGCACAGATTGCCGCGCAACAGCTCTTTGCGCCGCAATCTGCAACTTCTCCTTGCTCATGCCAGGTCTAAAAAAGTGGGCGTAGTGTGGACGGGGATGGGATGGCAGATAGTCTCATTTACCATTTTCTACACCTGTTTCAGGCGTAAAAAAGGTCTAAACGTAACACAGCTCAGAAGCTGTCTTACAATTAGAACTGGCAGAGGATGCGCCGAAGTTATGGAGAGGCCTGCGTCTCAGAGGCCTTGAACCTCAGCCAGCTTAGGGCTTTATTAAGACCAACGTCTAAAATGTCTTTATTAAGACCAACGCCTTTATGGGTCAGACTTGTTTTTCCAGCAAATCCCACAGGTGCTCGACTGGATGGAGATCTGGGAAATTTAAAGGCCACGTTAACACCATGAACTGTTTGTCATTTCCTCACACCATTCTTGAACAATTTTTCCACGTCATCTGTTATGAATGATGGACATATAAAACATGGGCACACGCTTCTTCTATACATTGTGCATGCAAGGGTACGCGGAGTGACCCCAAAGGTTCAGCTGGGAAAGGAAATAATAAGCATTTTAAAGGTTAATTTCCAAGAGTTTTACATGTTATACATCATTTGGTGCTATATTCATGAAAGGTTTTGAACATCAAACATTTTTACTGTTACAAACAAAAGCCTGTAGTTACAACATACTGTGCACGCTATAAAAATCTGATAATATACATTTTAAAAGCCAAATTCCTTCTTAGTATGTTACAAGACATACCTCATCTTACCCAAAGGGCTTAAGAAGAAATATGTTAGGGTCTTAAGTACTTCTGACAAGCCCTTTTCTTAGAACTTGAAGAAAGCATGCAGAAACATGTTCAACAGACACGTTTCCCTCACAAGCACTGATGTCAGTGGTAGTCCAGCACAAAGGAAGACATCAGTCATTCTATAGGACCATGTAAGTGACATCATCTATAAAGGAAAACGTCTGTCAGTCTATAGGACCATGTAAGTGACATCGTCTATAAAGGAAGACGTCTGTCAGTCTATAGGACCATGTAGGTGACATCGTCTATAAAGGAAGACGTCTGTCAGTCTATAGGACCATGTAAGTGACATCATCTATAAAGGAAGACTTCTGTCAGTCTATAGGACCATGTAAGTGACATCGTCTATAAAGGAAGACGTCTGTCAGTCTATAGGACCACGTAAGTGACATCGTCTATAAAGGAAGACGTCTGTCAGTCTATAGGACCATGTAAGTGACATCATCTATAAAGTAAAACGTCTGTCAGTCTATAGGACCGTGTAAGTGACATCATCTATAAAGGAAGACTTCTGTCAGTCTATAGGACCATGTAAGTGACATCTTCTATAAAGGAAGATGTCTGTCAGTCTATAGGACCATGTAAGTGACATCGTCTATAAAGGAAGACGTCTGTCAGTCTATACGATCATGTAAATGACATCTTCTATAAAGGAAAATGTCTGTCAGTCTATAGGACCACGTAAGTGACATCATCTATAAAGGAAAACGTCTGTCAGTCTATAGGACCATGTAAGTGACATCGTCTATAAAGGAAGACGTCTGTCAGTCTATAGGACCATGTAAGTGACATCGTCTATAAAGGAAGACGTCTGTCAGTCTATAGGACCATGTAAGTGACATCGTCTATAAAGGAAGACGTCTGTCAGTCTATAGGACCATGTAAGTGACATCATCTATAAAGGAAGACGTCTGTCAGTCTATAGGACCATGTAAGTGACATCGTCTATAAAGGAAGACGTCTGTCAGTCTATAGGACCACGTAAGTGACATCGTCTATAAAGGAAGACGTCTGTCAGTCTATAGGACCATGTAAGTGACATCATCTATAAAGTAAAACGTCTGTCAGTCTATAGGACCGTGTAAGTGACATCATCTATAAAGGAAGACTTCTGTCAGTCTATAGGACCATGTAAGTGACATCTTCTATAAAGGAAGATGTCTGTCAGTCTATAGGACCATGTAAGTGACATTGTCTATAAAGGAAGACGTCTGTCAGTCTATACGATCATGTAAATGACATCTTCTATAAAGGAAAATGTCTGTCAGTCTATAGGACCACGTAAGTGACATCATCTATAAAGGAAAACGTCTGTCAGTCTATAGGACCATGTAAATGACATCGTCTATAAAGGAAGACGTCTGTCAGTCTATAGGACCACGTAAGTGACCGTCTATAAAGGAAGACGTCTGTCAGTCTATAGGACCATGTAAATGACATCGTCTATAAAGGAAGACGTCTGTCAGTCTATAGGACCACGTAAGTGACATCATCTATAAAGGAAAACGTCTGTCAGTCTATAGGACCACGTAAGTCACCGTCTATAAAGGAAGACGTCTGTCAGTCTATAGGACCATGTAAGTGACATCATCTATAAAGGAAGACGTCTGTCAGTCTATACGACCATGTAAGTGACATTGTCTATAAAGGAAGAAGTCTGTTAGTCTATAGGACCATGTAAATGACATCGTCTATAAAAGGAAGACGTCAGTCTATAGGACCATGTAAGTGACATCTTCTATAAAGGAAAACGTCTGTCAGTCTATAGGACCACTAAGTGACCGTCTATAAAGGAAGACGTCTGTCAGTCTATAGGACCATGTAAGTGACATCATCTATAAAGGAAGACGTCTGTCAGTCTATAGGACCATGTAAATGACATCGTCAATAAAGGAAGACGTCTGTCAGTCTATAGGACCATGTAAATGACATCGTCTATAAAGGAAGACATCAGTCAGTCTATACGACCATGTAAGTGACATCTTCTATAAAAGAAAACGTCTGTCAGTCTATAGGACCACGTAAGTGACATCATCTATACAGGAAAACGTCTGTCAGTCTATAGGACCACGAAAGTGACATCATCTATAAAGGAAAACGTCTGTCAGTCTATACGACCATGTAAGTGACATCTTCTCTAAAGAAAGACGTCTGTCAGTCTATAGGACCATGTAAGTGACATCATCTGTAAAGAAAGACGTCTGTCAGTCTATAGGACCATGTAAGTGACATCTTCTGTAAAGGAAAACGTCTGTCAGTCTATAGGACCACGTAAGTGACATCATCTATAAAGGAAAACGTCTGTCAGTCTATAGGACCATGTAAATGACATCATCTATAAAGGAAAACGTCTGTCAGTCTATAGGACCATGTAAGTGACATCGTCTATAAAGGACGACGTCTGTCAGTCTATAGGACCATGTAAGTGACATCATCTATAAAGGAAGACGTCTGTCAGTCTATAGGACCATGTAAATGACATCGTCTATAAAGGAAGACGTCTGTCAGTCTACAGGACCATGTAAATGACATCATCTATAAAGGAAAACGTCTGTCAGTCTATAGGACTACGTAAGTGACCGTCTATAAAGGAAGACGTCTGTCAGTCTATAGGACCATGTAAGTGACATCATCTATAAAGGAAAACGTCTGTCAGTCTATAGGACCACGTAAGTGACATCATCTATAAAGGAAAACGTCTGTCAGTCTATAGGACTACGTAAGTGACCGTCTATAAAGGAAGACGTCTGTCAGTCTATAGGACCATGTAAGTGACATCATCTATAAAGGAAAACGTCTGTCAGTCTATACGACCATGTAAATGACATCTTCTATAAAGGAAAACGTCTGTCAGTCTATAGGACCACGTAAGTGACATCATCTATAAAGGAAAACGTCTGTCAGTCTATAGGACCACGTAAGTGACCGTCTATAAAGGAAGACGTCTGTCAGTCTATAGGACCATGTAAGTGACATCATCTATAAAGGAAAACGTCTGTCAGTCTATACGACCATGTAAATGACATCTTCTATAAAGGAAAACGTCTGTCAGTCTATAGGACCACGTAAGTGACATCATCTATATAGGAAAACGTCTGTCAGTCTATACGACCATGTAAGTGACATCATCTGTAAAGGAAGACGTCTGTCAGTCTATAGGACCATGTAAGTGACATCTTCTGTAAAGGAAAATGTCTGTCAGTCTATAGGACCATGTAAGTGACATCGTCTATAAAGGAAAACGTCTGTCAGTCTATACGACCATGTAAATGACATCTTCTATAAAGGAAAACGTCTGTCAGTCTATAGGACCACGTAAGTGACATCATCTATATAGGAAAACGTCTGTCAGTCTATAGGACCATGTAAATGACATAATCTATAAAGGAAAACGTCTGTCAGTCTATACGACCATGTAAGTGACATCATCTGTAAAGGAAGACGTCTGTCAGTCTATAGGACCATGTAAGTGACATCTTCTCTAAAGAAAGACGTCTGTCAGTCTATAGGACCATGTAAGTGACATCTTCTGTAAAGGAAAACGTCTGTCAGTCTATAGGACCATGTAAGTGACATCGTCTATAAAGGAAAACGTCTGTCAGTCTATAGGACCATGTAAATGACATAGTCTATAAAGGAAGACATCAGTCAGTCTATACGACCATGTAAGTGACATCGTCTATAAAGGAAGACGTCTGTCAGTCTATAGGACCATGTAAGTGACATCATCTATAAAGGAAACCGTCTGTCAGTCTATAGGACCATGTAAGTGACATCGTCTATAAAGGAAAACGTCTGTCAGTCTATAGGACCATGTAAGTGACATTGTCTATAAAGGAAGAAGTCTGTCAGTCTATACGACCATGTAAGTGACATCATCTATAAAGGGAAACGTCTGTCAGTCTATAGGACCACGTAAGTGACCGTCTATAAAGGAAGACGTCTGTCAGTCTATAGGACCATGTAAGTGACATCTTCTCTAAAGAAAGACGTCTGTCAGTCTATAGGACCATGTAAGTGACATCTTCTCTAAAGAAAGACGTCTGTCAGTCTATACGACCATGTAAATGACATCATCTATAAAGGAAAACGTCTGTCAGTCTATAGGACCACGTAAGTGACATCATCTATAAAGGAAAACGTCTGTCAGTCTATAGGACCATGTAAATGACATAATCTATAAAGGAAAACGTCTGTCAGTCTATAGGACCATGTAAGTGACATCATCTGTAAAGAAAGACGTCTGTCAGTCTATAGGACCATGTAAGTGACATCTTCTATAAATGAAGACAAACTATTTTTATTTTTTAGTGAATGAGTATCCATACAATCACCCTGTGCCTCAGATAACTCCTTTAACTTTCTGATTGTGTGTGACCAACATAAGCAGAATCTTACCAAAGCACAGGAACAGCCAAAGTTTCAGTGTCCCGTAGCATCCCATACTCCTTAACTGGGCATCCTTTACTCAAAGGAACAATCTGAAACTGACACTGTGAGTGATGCCTAGTAGAGGGTCAGGACATTTCTCTATATGGTGATCTTTGGCTTACATAGCAGAAGCATCACATTTCTGGAGTGAAGACGAGTCTCTTTAAACTTTGACTGGCCCATGTAAGCAGTTGCCAGCCTTTTGTCTTTGGGTTCATGCGTTCCAGAAGTCAGCACACATGGCCCCCCACAAATCACCGCTGTATGCCCCTGTGAACACTGAATTGGCTTACTGCACTAGGTCTTATCTTATGAAATACATGTGAGAACATTTGGTTCTACACTGCCAATAGGAAAATAACTGGAAAATAATTAATAAATACAAGATGAAAACCTTAACTGGAGCCTAAAATAAATGTTTAGACTAGGATTTTTCCTCATTCTTTATTTATGTGGAAAATTCAATATACATAAACGTTTATTTTCTCATTTCACACATGACTCCATCTATTATTTGGATTGAGTCATTTCATAAATACCTTTGGTCTGGAGAAACCATGAGACAAGGAAAAGTAGTCACTTAAGGGGGTTTTCTGAAATGTTAATACTGATGATCTATCCTCTCATTGATACCAAGCACAGACACTATACAATGTGAGGCACTGTGCTTGGCCAGCATGGAGAAGGCTGTGTCGCTCACAGGAGCACCGGTGCCTTCATAAACTGAGGATGGGTCATCAGTATTAACATTGAGGAAAACCCCTTTAAAGGGTGAAATATACACTGCGCAGGACTGTGACTGCTAGCTCTCCCACCTTTCCCCTGGACTAGTTTTTATAAATCTCCCCAATATGGTCTGATATGGAATATAAATATGGAAAATGAAATCATAACGGCAATCTACACATACTCATCTAGCTGGAAGGTGGGTTTGTGGGGACATGGTATGTGCTTTGAATCAAATGGCACTGCTTGTCACGTAAAAAGGCGCACAGATTGGTAAGTGAATCTGTGCCACTTGGACATGATCACAGGATAGGTGACAAATAGAGATGAGCGAGCATGCTCGGCCGAGTGTACTCTGGAGCAATTTTCGAGTAGTAGCATACGCATCTACGCTAATGTAATCTTGTAATTTGTACGCATTAGCATACAAATTTATAAGATGCGTATGCATTAGTGTACAGATTATAAGATGCGTATGCATTAGCGTACAGATTATAAAATGCTTACGCTACTACTCGAAAATTGCTCCTGAGTACGCTCGGCCGAGCATGCTCGCTCATCTCTAGTGATAAATGCTCAGAATATTCACGGAATACTCCAGCATGCTACAGCATGGGAGGCAGGAATTACATAGACTGTGCTACTCTGTTTCCGTAATTCCCACAGGAATGAATGTGAGCTACGAAAACAGCGTAACACAGCAATTTCCACTATTTCTGTAACTCGGATGCTACAACAACAGCATAACCCTTTAAAGGGATTGTCCAAGATAATTGAAAATCTTGGGCACGCTCCCCAAGTGGCTAAAATAAAAATGATGTTTTGCTCACCCCTATCTCCAGCGTTGTTCTATGTGCTGCTGGTCCTCAAACTGCAGCAGAGATGTGCCAGTATACTTTCACTCCACTGTAAGTGCCACCATCACAGTGACATGCAGGGGCAGGGCACATCACCGCTGAGGACAGTGATTGGCTGCAGCGGTCACGTGCTGTACTGGCATGTCACCACTGCAGTTTGCAAACAAGCAGTGACTGCACTGGAGATAGAAGTGAATATAACATCAGTGGTTCTTGCCAAGATTTCTAATTATCTCGGACAACCCTTTAAAGAAGAACTCCTGCAAAAATTTTTATTCTCTGACCAGTTAGAAAGGTGCATGATATAATCTGTAGTGAATGTCATTTTCTTATCAGTGACTGTTTCTGTGAGTAAAAACCTCTCTTCTTATTGTAGCTGGGTCATGTGACCAACTCCCTGACTTCCAACTGACCCAGGACAAAAAGCCAGTAACTGCTCTATTCATTCCTATGGGAGCCTCACTTTCAGTCTCATAGGAATACATAGAGAATTAGACTTCCTGTCCACACATAAGTCTCTGTGTGAGTTGGTGGGTCTAATTGCTGGTCACATGACACAGATAAGAAACTTTAGGATGATATAAATAAAAAATTCAGACACTGGTAAGAAAATGACATTCACTACAGATGATATCATGTACATTTCTAGCAGGACATGGAATAAAATTTTTGTCGGGAGTTCTTCTTTAAGTTAAAAGTTCCATGAGACGCTGTTTCTGAAGCATATGCACTATGATTGCTAGGTAGAGTAATAAACAGCCTGCGTACTGTCATACGGTGCTGGAGATCAGCTGACACCTGGCTCTTCTTGTTCTAACACAACCCTGGTAAAAAAAACATCCCTCTCTGAACAAATCCATGAGATAACCGCAGTGCAGAGGGGAACACCTGCACTACTGGACAAGTCCTGGCAGCTGCCTTCATAGTCGTACACAACATTGTTGTCTCACAATGCCCTGCTTGTTAGGAAATGTGACAACCCCTCACCCACTCCGCTCACTGTTAAAAAAGGCATGAATCCAGCTGGTGTTTGGATAAAATGGTTGGGACAGCCATGGAATTTCTGCATTCAGGGGCATGCCAAGATATTTGTATATCCTGTACAACATTTACTTTCTGCACTTATGTAACCTGGTGCTTTAGAGCATTATACATGAACAGACATATCCTCAACACTGGTCGGGTTACATTTAAGGCTGATTTTATCACATTCCTTGCCAAATATCCATATTGCATTGTACCAAACATAATATTTAAATGGGAAAAAGAGCATGATATTTTAAGTATTAATCTTTTTATATTTCGGGGGAACTGAGTTAAAAGACCGGATCTCATTGCTATAAAACTATCAAAAAAATATACCAACATGAAAAATAACATACAAGTTCTGTTGACAAGCAAAAGAAGGTCTAAAGCTCCGGGTACCAAAGTACTGGACACCTCCTGTGCCTAATGGGTGGGATGCTGAGGGTCCTGATGCTCTAGGGCTGTAACCAAAATGGGGCATTTTTTGGAATTGCAATGGTGAAAAACACTGCCAAATGCTGTGTATATAAAAGCAGACAAACACATATAGCTTTCCTTTATACTCTCTGGTACACAGAGCAAAAAATAAATAAACCCCCACACGTAACAGTATTTCTTTATTCTATATGTACTTAAAATGTTTATTTTATCTAGACACAAACGTAAAGCAAAAGAAAAGAATACATTTGCCCCAAATATATTTCTTCTATAGAGATTCAAGGAGAGAATAAGCTTTGTGATAAAAAGCCAGACCTGCCACTGTAAGAGGGGAAATTTATCCGTACCAGTGCAGCAGACACCACCTTTACCAACAGGGCAAACATTCTGCTGCTATGGCATGCCTGGCATTGTTTTGTGCCACTTCTTATATAAGGAAATGAAGGCTAGTGTGCATAAGAATGTTCATTGGTGATAATCGGCTAGTGTAAAGGTGCCGATGATTTCCCAATGAACGAGCGAAACGCCTGTTCATTGGATAATATTATCGTTCGTGCGGTCACCTAAATCACTGCTTGCCGGCAGCAGATCATGCCGTCTAAACATCACTCCGCTGCTGGCAAACAATGATTTTTATGGGGACAAGCAATGGCATTAGTGATCACTCCTCCCCACATGTAATAGCAGCAGTCTCCTCCACCAGTGAGCAGCAGATTGTCGGGAGGGAACATTTCCTCACAATCACCTGCTGTATATAGCAGTGTAAAGGAGCCTTAAAGGTGGCCATACACATAGATAGAAGTTGGTTGATGGATTACCAGCAGCTGACCAAACAATCATCTGGATAACGGACATTTGGCAGACATAGCCATACACATTTAAGTCCATACTGGCCATTCTAGATGTTCAGACTGACCACTCATTCAATTAAACCAGGCGATAGACAAAAGATCCTTCAAAGAAACATCTCTCATTCAAGAACATTCATTCTTTAAAGTAAACATCTTTTTTTTCTGGCTATGAAAATTTCAAACATGGCCACCTTCTTTTCAGATGATGTAGTCTGTCATCTGTCGGTTCAAACCATTGTTCTCCACCAAATTTTACCCAGTGAACGATCCTTTAGGTTGAAATCATCAATTTTGATCAATGTAAGCCTAATGTGCATGGCAACCTTAAATTCAAGCCACTTTCCCCAAAAGAGTTACATGTTAGGGAGAGAAAACTGGCGTAAATATGTCCTCAAAGTTTTTAATCTGTCAGCCATTCAAAAGAAACAATATTTATTAATAATGGCGTAATTTGCACCAAAAAAATACTAACGTTACAAATCAAAAGTGGTTATTTGTTTCACCTCATTTTTAAAATGTGACTTTTTAAAATATAAACTTGATTATCCGCCTATTTCTCTCAATTTGCAACATTTTAACCCCAATAGCACTAAAATGTGACTTTTTAAACAGAAATGCGCCATTTCAGCCACTTGCGACTTTTGAAACATATTGACGACTTTTGAAGCATGTTTGAAACATTTCCTGTGGTAAATTGCGACTTTTGTCTCAGACTCTGGACGTTTTTGTTATTCTTTTTGTTGAATGTCCATTTACTGACAAAACCCTGCTGTTTAGCTCATTTATATCATCCTGTTTTATTACTCACCTATCACTTGTCCCCACGGCGAGCTGTTTTTCTTTTCATAAATGCGACTTTGTGACAAAAAGTTTAATCTTTCTCCCAGACTTGTTATTACGCGGGGAATGCATGAAGCTATTAAAATAGTCATGGCAGGAGCGTGAAAGATCCTCTTTAATATGCGCTGATTTGATAGCCCCGCCCACTTTGACATTTAGAATTCATTTCTGGCGTGGTGCATTCTTTATGGTATAAATTCTGGAGACAACAGTTGATATATTTGTCGCAAATCAAAATGCCATTCTCTTTGGTGTATTTTACACCATAATTTACACCTAAGCAACATGCTTAGTAAATGTCCCCGGTCCTACACAGCTTCTACTTCTACTTTATTAGATTCATATCTAGAATTACTGAGCAAAAACAGCACAACAGAGAATGAACATAAATGAAGGGATTTCTCAGTAAAGATCTGACATCATTTGTAAAAGATCATGCTTCCCTAGAGCATTCAATATGAACTTTGACATTTCTCTGGTATCAGCAAGATCTCATCCCTCATCATTGTCTGAGATCCCTCCAAGACGTGATTCATCACAGCATCACATTTCATTGCCAATCTTTACATTAGTAACACATTGCTGTGTAACATGGCCTCTCCCATCATTCTGGCAGACAAATTATTGTATAATAACATATTTATTAAAACCAACTTCCCGTCCTCTGGACATTTCCGTAAATATTCAACCTCTACTGATTCCTCTGACAGATATATCCTCCAAGAGAAATGTCAGTAACAATATACCTGAATATAGGGGTATTCCCATCCCATTAACACATGGCTACAGATAAGTGAGTTTTTGGAAATTTGTTTTGGATCTGTTTCTATCAATTCAGCAGTTAGATTTCACTGGGCCCAAATAAATTTGCCACAAATCAAAAATACCCCTATTGCATTGGGAGAAGTGGTCCAAAACCCATACACACGCTGTGGTATTTTGGGGAGTAGAAATAGGTCTGGAGTTATTGAACTGAAGAAGCAATGGATTTTTGCAGTTGTAGATTTGTTATACTGTGTGAGGTAGGATTCCCAGCAGCAACATAATGGAGAAGGTAGGATATATGCAGCTTTTTAGGGGTAGTAGTAGCAGCAGAATCAGGACCACAGTATGGAACATGATGGACAAGGCAGCAGATGTGTGCTGTGTAGGGGTAGTAGTAGCAGCAGAAGCAGGACCACAGTATGGAACATGGTGATCAAGGTAGGAGATGTGTGCTGTGTAGGGGTAGTAGTAGCAGCAGGACCACAGTATGGAACATGATGATCAAGGTAGGAGATGTGTGCTGTGTAGGGGTAGAAGTAGCAGCAGTAGAAGCAGGACCACAGTATGGAACATGATGATCAAGGTAGGAGATGTGTGCTGTGTAGGGGTAGTAGTAGCAGCAGTAGAAGCAGGACCACAGTATGGAACATGATGATCAAGATAGGAGATGTGTGCTGTGTAGGGGTAGTAGTAGCAGCAGTAGAAGCAGGACCACAGTATGGAACATGATGATCAAGGAAGGAGATGTGCACTGTGTAGGGTAGTAGTAGCAGCAGCAGGACTACAGAATGCAACATGATGGACAAGGTAGATGTGTGGCTGTGTAGGGGTAGAAGTAGCAGCAGCTGCAGCAGGACCACAGTATGGAACATGATTGATTAGACAGGATATGTGTGGCTGTGTAGGCGTAGTAGTAGCAGCAGCAGTAGGACCACAGTATGGAACATGATGGACAATGGCAGGATATGTACGGCTGTGTAGGGGTAGTAGTAGCATCAGCAACAGGACCACAGTATGGAACATGATGTACAAGGCAGAAGATGTGTGGCTGTGTAGGGGTAGTAGTAGCAGCAGCAGCAGGACCACAGTATGGAACATGATGGACAAGGGCAGGAGATGTGCGGCTGTGTAGTGGTAGTAGTAGTTTCAAAATGTTATGCATGACTAATGGCACAGCGGGGAACGAGAAGAAAACCATAGCTGATGACCATCACCAAAACAGCTATACAATTCAGTCATCATGTTCTAAAGCCCCTTAGACATGTTTCTCCATATAACCGGCGTCATCAGGAGTCAGGAGCTTAAAGGAGTTGTCTCACTTTAGCATAATGGCATTTATAATGTAGACAAAGTTAATACAAGAAAAAGTGCTGGTATCTGTGGTGGCCACAACCGTGGGGAGCACGCATAGGCTGGTGTTTTTTCCTATAGTATGCAAGCATGGATTGCAGGGTGGTCGTAACCATGGAGCAGTGTATAATGTGATGAAAAAATGAGGCAATATGGCAAAGGAGGCAATATGGACAATGACAATACACTCCTAAGTGCCTTGTATTAAGTCCTCTACATGATAAATGTCACTTGCTGAAGTGAGACAACCCCTTTAAGCTGATTTCTGATTGCCTATTAGGGCAATATGTTATAATTAGGTTCTCCCTTTTAGAACCAGTACTAAATCATCTGCAGTATATAGCCTCAATCTTATGTGAGGAAGATTATTCTATAAGTGATATTAAATTAACCATGGTTACAATCAGAATAGTATATGTTTATATGGTTTAACATGAACTGCCACTAGCAGTGGCACTATGAAGTGTCACTATCAGGAATATACAAGACTCTTATAAATTCAGTTTCATCATAAGAAATAATATCTCTGTTCTGTCTGAGTGGCAGTTTTTTTGTGAGACAAGCAGTATATAAGACTCTCATATACTCGATTTAGTGATATTAGATAATGTTCCTTCTCTGTCTGAGTGACAGTTTCCTAAAGTGACATAATGAAAAATTAGCGATTTGATAAGGTCTGCATTACACTGGCAGATGAGGCTGCTCCTTCCCAACAATCATATGCTTGTCAGTGAAGGAGACCGCCTATTTTGGCATACATGACAATTTTTTAATGCCTTTTATTCTGTTGATCCAGCAATGCCAAGTAAATGGAGAGGTTTTTATTTTTGCAATTTTTTCCATTGAAAAGCCTTTAATAGGCACCCTACTACCATCCTAAGACATCGGCAACCCGCAATCACACTTGCCACGGTGCCCATGTCTGAGAGAGTCCGTCCCTGCTAAACCACTTAGATGCCACAGTCACTATTGATTGTGTCATATGAGGAGTATATTTTCTGTCATCTATAACAACAACGTCGTTGTCTGCACAACCAGGTGGCTGCTATGCAAGTAAAAAAAATCTTTAGAGATATGTCACACTATGTCGGGGCATTTTTTTAGCTTGTGAAAAATGGCATGAAAGTTTGGTGTTTTACAAGCTTTTTTATTGTCATTTTTAGTCATTTTTTTCAGTTTTTCTTCTACAGAGAAGTCTATGTAACCACTCTTAACAACAAGAGCATGTGATTGTCACTGCAATAAGCCACCGAAACTAGCGCCATGAGACTAATTACATTTCGAGGCAGAAAGCAAACACAGAAGTTGTTTAAACAGTTGTTCTATTACGGCGCGCTCAGCTACAGCCACAAGGCTGCAATGTCTGAGACCTGATTTCCTACCATTTTACAAGAACTGCAATTTACTAGTCTCATAAAGATATAAATAGTATAAATGCCAACAACACATTGTTCATACAAACACAGGAGCAGTCACCACCTTGCTACAACATATGTACTGTACGCAGAGAGCTGCAGCATCAGCGTACTACTTACAATCACAGAAATAATGGCAGCCATATAAATCGCGCACATGAAGATCTGGCACAGCTGTGGTGGTTTTAGGAGCAGGTTTTGGGCCAAAGCCAGAAGTGGATCCAGCAGGAAGAAGCATAAGAGTAATTGTACACTATGCAGATTATACGCGGTTTTTCAGCGTAATTCAGAATCAGCAAAGTGAATTCAGATATATATATTTATTAAAGGGGTTCTGCAGTTTTTTAAAACTGATCGGCGGGGGTCCGACACCTGTTCACATGAATGGAGCTTAGCCCCGTCCAGGCCAGTGATAGTAGTCGTGACGTCACTGGGCCTGCGGTAAACACAGAGAAGGCCGCGGCGCTCCAGCAGCGCCGCTGCCTTCTCAAACAGCTAATCGGCGGGGGCCCCGAGTGTAGGACCCCCGCCGATCAGATGCTGGTGATCTATCCAGAGGACAGATCATCAGTTTTTAAAAACTGTAGAAACCCTTTAATGAGCTTGTAGAAGGCTTGCACAGTAAAATATCAATTTTTGCAGATGACACTAAACTGTGTAAAGTAATTAACACAGAAGAGGACAGTACACTGCTACAGATGGATCTGGATAGACTGGAGGCTTGGCCAGAGAAGTGGCAGATGAGGTTTAACACTGACAAATGTAAGGTTATGCATATGGGAAGGAATAATGCAAGTCACCAGTACATACTAAATGGTAACACTGGGTAACACTGACATGGAAAGGGACCTAGGAATTTTAGTGAACAGCAAACTAAGCTGTAGAAACCAGTGTCAGACAGCTGCTGCCAAGGCCAATAAGATAATGGGTTGCATCAAAAGGGGCATAGATGCCCGTGATGAGAACATAGTCCTGCCACTTTACAAATCACTAGTCAGACCACACATGGAGTACTGTGTACAGTTCTGGGCTCCTGTGAACAAGGCAGACATAGCAGAGCTGGAGAGGGTTCAGAGGAGGGCAACTAAAGTAATAACTGGAATGGGTGGACTACAGTACCCAGAAAGATTATCAAAATTAGGGTTATTCACTTTAGAAAAAAGACGACTGAGGGGAGATGTAATAACTATGTATAAATATATCAGAGGTCAGTACAGAGATCTCTCCCACGATCTATTTATCCCCAGGACTGTGACTGTGACGAGGGGACATCCTCTGCGTCTGGAGGAAAGAAGGTTTGTACATAAACATAGAAGAGGATTCTTTACGGTAAGAGCAGTGAGACTATGGAACTCTCTGCCTGAGGAGGTGGTGATGGTAAGTTCACTAAGAGAGTTCAAGAGGGGCCTGGATGTATTTTTGGAGGGTAATAATATTACAGGTTATAGTTACTAGAGAGGGGTCGTTGATCCAGGGAGTAATTCTGATTGCCTGATTGGAGTCGGGAAGGAATTTTTTTCCCTAAAGTGGGGAAAATTGGCTTCTACCTCACAGGGGTTTTTTGTCTTCCTCTGTATCAACTTGCAGGATAACGGGCCGAACTGGATGGACAGATGTCTTTTTTCGGCCTTATAAACTATGTTACTATGTTAGATTTGACAAATCTCATATACACGTTTTTTTGAGTCTGTGTGGATATTGACCAGCCATACAGATTCCTGCAGTGATTGTTTGTGCGCTTCCGCACCTTCTTTAAGGCCCTTTCAGACGGGCCGATTATTCTCCCTGCCCGAGCGCCGATCAGCGATATCGGCCGCACGAGTGATCGCTGTATCGCTCGTGCGGCCGGGAAGCTCCATACTGTCAGGCGCACATCGCCTGTTTACACAGGGCGATGTGCGCCCGACAGATTGGATCTTTTGGTTTCTACAAAAGATCCAATCAGCCGACGAACGAGCGTTTTGCTCGTTCGTCGGCTGATTAGGGCCACTTTTACACGGGCCGATTATCGGCACTAGCGTTCCTAGGAACGATTTTTCGGCCGATAATCGGCCCGTGTAAAAGGACCTTTAGAGTGGTTTTCCCCACAGACTTCAATCAGAAATTGACCTATTGTTTAAATCACACCCTGGCCACTAGGTCTGAAATACGTTCCTGTCTTCTGAGAGCAGCACAGGAGGGGACCCCATTGACTCGTATCGGCATGCTCTGTGACCTGTGTAGAGGTCCGGACCAAGCTGTGATATCACATACTGAGAATGGTGGATCCAGTGTTACTTGTCATAGTAATTCTGCTTGGGGTGAAAATGATAATGGCTGCTGAAAAGTTACCTGAACAGAAAATCATGACCTATTATTAGGCCTAGTGGCCAGTGTGAAAGCAAATAGAAATAGAGATATGGTAAAAAAAAATGTAAAAAAATGTGTTTAACATAAAAATTTGATTTAAACAATAGGTCATTTTCTGATGACGCATTCCCTTTAACATAAACAGAAAATCTGCAACAAAAAATGCACAAAAAGCACAATAATTAGTCCAGATTTATGTGCAGTTTTATCATGTTTCTAGTGCGGATTTCATGAAGATTTTTTGCATACAAATCTGTACCGTGTGAGGTAGCCTTAGTTTTTCTTTTATATTTCTCATTACCTTCCAACTCCCTTCTGGTTTTAGCTCAAAAAACTGCATCACAAACTGCCATAAAAGCTGCCACACTAGCTCTGGACATTACAAAGAGTTGATGGGAAATATTATACATAGCACAGAATGGGGGGGAGGTGTGGCAGGGAATGGAAAGAAGCGGAGCCTCGGGTGCAATGGCACTGTTCTTGTTAGGCTACTTTCACACTAGCGTTTTTAAATTCCGGTATTGAGTTCCGTCATAGGGGCTCAATAATGGAATAAAACGCTTCAGTTTTGTCCCCATTCATTGTCAATGGGGACAAAACTGAACTGAAGACAACGGAATGCTCCTGAAAGCATTCCGTTCCGTCTTCAGACCGGAGAGCAAACCACAACATGCTGCGGTTTGCTCTCCGGTCCAGGCATCCGCACCAAGACGGATCTGGAATGACCCCCAATGCAAGTCAATGGGGACGGATCCGTTTGGTGTGACACAATGGTGAACGGATCCATCCTCCATTGACTTTCAATGGAGTTCAGGACGGATCCGTCACCACATACATACAGACAAACAGACATACACACACATACACATACATACTTACATACTCCAGGCAGGCAGGCCGCACATCTTCATGCCCAGGAGGCGCGCCGCTATGACGATTCCCTACAGCGCCCAGCAGAGGGCGCGGTGGGGAATCGTCATAGCTGCGCGCCTCCTGGGCGTGAAGACGTGTGGCCTGCCTGCCTGGAGTGTGTAAGTATGTATGTGTTTCTGTGTATGTGTGTGTATGTCTGTATATGGTACTGTGTGACATGTGTGGGGCCGGAACGCGTTTCCGGCCCCACACATGTCCCTGGGCAGTCCGGATCCGACGGCACCCTTCACCTGCCGGATCCAGACTGCCGCTAGTGTGAAAGAGGCCTTAGGCTACATTCACACGTCCGTATATGTGCACATCCTGAAAAACGGTCAGTTTTTTGCGGATCCGTTGTTCCACAAAAAACTCTTTTTCCAGGACATCCGTTCCGTCTTTCCATAAAAAATGGAAAGGATGTATCCATATGTCATCCATTTTTTGCGGATCCGCAAAAAACGGAAGGATGAATAACATCTTTTTTTTTCACCCCTCCTGGAACGGAATCCGCAAATACGGATGACATGCGGATGCCTTTCCGCATGTCTTCCGCATTTTTTGCGGATCCATAGACTTTCATTGTGCTACGGACCGCAATTCGGGAGAAAAGTAGGACAGGAGGATTTCTGTTTGCGGATCCGCAAAACGGAACGGAACAGATTAACGGATGCGGACAACATACGGTGCAATGTCCGCATTTTATCAGGACCCATTGAAATGAATGGATCCGCAAAATATCCGCAAAAAACGTCCGCAATTGCGGAACTGATGCGGATAGATTGTGGATGTTTTAAACGGACGTGTGAATGTAGCCTTACTCTCAGGGGCTAATTAGCCCGAAAAAAAAAATGCTAATTTCTACACAATGGGGCCACATATTGAACTACCACCCTGACCATTACAAAGTACTGACAAGCGTGCATATCGCACATAATTTGGATTCATAAAGATGTATCTGGTGACAGATTTCCTGACAACATTTATGGTCTGATTGACGTGAATGAGCACGCATAGCGGCAATTTATTGAGACGGGCATTTCATACACCAATCTTACTTGAACATGCACCAAGTTTATTAAGTGAGAGATTTGGTGCACCTTCTGGCAGCCCATGCCCCAGAAAATCAAGCCATGCCAGCTATGAGCTCATGTAGATTTGCACTCTTTTCACACTAGTGCATTTCCATCCAGCAGGCTGTTATAGTTAATGGGGCCGGCGGGTATCCAGTAGCATCTGTTAATGCCAGATCCAGACAGGGAGCATCCTGCATGCAGGACTTTTTCTCCCGTCAAACATAACTGATCTCTGACGGAGGTGACACAAACTGATCAAAAGTGATGCTCGAAATAAGGCTTCATTCACACGACCGTATGTGTTTTGCGGTCCGCAAATTGCGGATCCGCAAAAAAAACGGATGACGTTCCGTATGGCATCTGTGTCCGTTTTTTTGCGGATCCATTGTAACAATGCCTATCCTTGTCAGCACAACGGACAAGAATAGGACATGTTCTATCTTTTTTGCGGAACGGAAATGCGGACATACGGAAACGGAATGCAAACGGAGTACCTTCCGTTTTTTTTGCGGACCCATTGAAATGAATGGTTCCACATACGGTCCGCAAAAAAAACGGAATGGACACGGAAACAAAATACGGTCGTGTGAATGAAGCCTAAGGGATGCGTTCTTTTTAGTATTTTTCTGTTCTTCTGACGGATCAGAAGAGTGAAAAGCTAACAGGTGATGTAAACTCAGCCTTAGGGCTCATACATATGACTGTGTTTTTTTGTCCACATCTGATCCACATTTTGCAAAAAATTAACCTTTCCTATTCTTGTCCAATTTACGGACAGTTCTATAGATGGCAGGATGTTCTGTTCCACAAAATGCGGAACACACACATCTGAATCTTGCAGATTCGTGTGCATCAGCCTCCACTACGGCATATAAGTGGGTTTACAGTACCACCTGACTGTGCTGTAATACTGGTACAGCGTAGAATAAGAATTGGGGGCTAAGTACACAGACGCTCTACAAGGTAGGAAGAAAAGCCTATGGATAGTTTGCTGTTCTGATACAGAGATGCCCACATAGAGGAGACTGTCTATACTGACCGAGTGGAGAGGAGAACATCAAGTGATCAGGATTAGGGCTCGTTCACACGAATGTGTGTCGGCCATACTACTGCTACGGACCGCAAATTGCGATCCGCAATGCACAGGCACCCACGCTTCTGCATGCGGATCGCAGACCCATTCACTTCAATGGGGTCCGTGATCCGCATCCGACTGTTCGCATCACAAAAAAATAGAACAAGTTCTATCTTTTTGCGGTGTGGAGGCACAGACAGGAACACCAGGGAAGCACTCCATAGTGCTTCCGTGGGCTTCCGATCTGTGCCTCCGCTCCGCACCGAATCTCCAGGATTGCGGACCCATTCAAGTGAAGGGGTCCGCGGTCCATGATGCGGGGTGCAATACGACCGCCGCCGGGCAATGGCCGTGTGAACAAGCCCTTACCTGCAGGAAACTGTCCTGACATACACCAGAGCTGTAGACCTACCGTTGCAGCACAGGATGCCCCCAGATTCCTTAGCTGCAGGACACAACTGGTCAAAAGAATATTTTTAAATGACTGCTGTCATAGAGTGAAGGATCTGTCACAAAAAAGAGCATCTCCTTCAGGTTTGAAGAAACGGTGCATCTGGGATTTCTCCAGAAGTACCTCTGAAATGTCCACTTACCTTGGAGAATAACACAGTATAATGACAATGTCCAAGATCAAGCTAAACCCACTCCCCTCACATGGCACTGTGCAAATCCCTTCCAACCAACAGAAAAAGAGTGTGTGACCTGCTAAGTCTGAGCATGTGAACTGATACATTCTCACAGGTTTCCAGCAGAATAGTTCCAGGATTAGGAGTTAGCTGAGTTCACACATAGTAGTCTGACTACAGGGCAGGACTGTAAATCAGCTATTACTGATATGCCATCTGCTGCACTGACTAATCTGTCACCAGTCCTGGGGTATTCTACAAAAGTTACAAAAAGAAAGGAAAAACATCAATGACACAAGCAACCGGCACAGAAAAAACACCAAAAACAATCAATTTACTTAAAGACTAATGCACGCATGGAGAGACTGCTGCAAAGGAGGAGCGGCAGAGTTGTCCATAGCTGCCTATATTTACCAAAGGACCTGTGGCCTTCTGGAGAGGGTGAACATTACAAGGTGGCCCTCGGACCAGAAGAGGTTGTGCACCCTTGCTCTAATTAAGGCCAGTTTTAGATGAGCAATTACAAACTAGTCCGTGTTATGGATGTAACGCAGGTGAGTTTTTACACACGGATGGAGTCTGTGTATGACACTTTCTCACTGCACACATGTTCATTAGAAATGAAGTAGTCTTGAACAAGCTGTCCGTGTGGAAAATCTCTCATGTCATTTAGAAAACTGCCACAACCCAAGTCTTAACCTTGTACTTTTACAAGTTCCTGCATTTCAACTAAAGGTGCTGACCAGTTGAGAGCTTCTTGACATCATATTTCATATAAAGGCCTGAATGGTCTGGAAGTCAACAAGGAATTGAGTAACTTTTCTTCATCTCTATTCACCTCTGTCCACCTCGCCTCAGCATCACCAGGCCGTTTGTGTGGACTGTGCGCAGTACCGCATGTGACAGACTAACTTCATTACCCGGGCTTCCAGGTGACACCACCAGTGACTATGTGGCTCTCTACAAGTTTGGACGAGTCTCTATAATTCAGTCTATAATAATTACACGACAATAGCGCTCTCCATGTATCTGTCTGTTGCTACTTTTCACACAACAATAAATGAAGGGTGAATCACCACGGTTTATGAGGTGTAACATAGGCAGCAATTTCTATTGATTTTATAGAGGCTTAGACACTCCACCATTATTATACTGTTACAACATGACATGAAGATGTTGTGGATTTGTCCATAGCAGCACTCTACTACTACTACATGTAACCTTCCCATCCAATCATGATCACAAAGTCTTCATCGCTACATTCTGATTGCTAACATTGAAATTCATACTGTTAAATGTATGTATAGATAATGTATGGTATGTAACTTTTACTGCCCACTGGACATTGAAGCTAGAGTAAAATAAACATGGAGTCCTGAGCCCGGGACCCGACCTCCCACACCAACCCTACAAAGCAGTCACCGTTCAGTACATAGCCGTGTGCTGCCTCACATCACTTTCTGCTTTGGTGGACGTGATCATGATGTTCTTGATGTGGGTGGGGCAGTGAACATAGATATACTATATTACATGTAATCGCTCAGGTGCAAAACAAAAGGCTGAAGAAATCTTCTGAGACTATGCAGTGAGAGGAAGTCCAGGGTGAGACGTCACTGGAGATTCCATGACTGTGGGCTTCTCCTCACCCAGAATGACAGTGATGGATGTCATGGGATCTTATTGGTCCAGAAAGATTTCCTTTCTTGAAGAAATAAGGACATTTAGATAAGTCAGAGCTTTTTATTCCCAAAGAGTTTTTGTGTTGGACTAACTCAGTCTGTATAGGCCTATTTTGGTCTGATTATGTGTTATTTGGGGATATATTATGTCATTTTAACAATGCAAACGAAATCTGAAATATTTATAAGATTTTGAATGAGTTTGGCCATTTGAGCAATTATTACCTATATAATAATGCATGAGCACTAACTGTCCCAGAAGAAGTCAGAATTAGGTAAAACCCTAGGTTGGGTCAGCGTTCTTTATGTGTTTTTACTGAGAGCTCAGTTTTATTATTACCTTTGTGAGTACGGTGAATAAAACACCCTGATTTTAGCTGATTCGGACGGTCTGCAGTATGTCTTCTTTAGCTTTTTGATCTGGTATAGCCTGAATATGCTGTAGTTTGTGAAGTTCAGAAGACAGCTATTGGAAGGTAGTGCTTGATTTCTGACCTTCCAGAATACCTATCCTCCAATCTATCTCACCTGTCCATAGAGGATGGTAGAAACTGGATTTCTCACATACCCAACTGTTCTAGCCTCTTCTGTCACTTTTTGACTGTGGAACTTTATGGACTTGTTCCTTTTTACCCCAGTTTTGGCGCCATTAGAAGACAAATTTAGTGCCTGCCGGCGCAGTTTTGTTTTGTGTCAGTTTCGATGTATTTTTTTTGGAGCAATGATCACAGAACATAGGATCAGTATTTTCCTTAGGCTGGTGTCATACATAGGGGGTCATTTATTAAGACCATCATTTAGATGCCGGTCTCAATACCCCTTTAGCTGGCGGTGGATGTGCTGAATTTATGTAGAGGTGCTGGCCTGTACATAACTTCAGCGGCTCTACTGCCTGTCTAAAACCACACCAACTCCCTTGCTAGCGTAGATTTAGACCATTTTCTACACCTAAACTGTAGAAAATGATAAATGAGACTAGCCTGCCTACCAATGTTCAGTGAAAACCTCTTACAGAACATGGATGTCATGGAACCATAGTCTTCAAATGGACATGTTCGGTCCACATCACAGAGTGCATGTTCCTACTGTTCTTCCACTGATGCACGGTGGCGGGAAGAACAGTGGGGCACATTTCTTCTCTTGCACTCCCTTTAGATTCATCTGATTTATGATGAGGCGTCATCTGTGGCAGTCCTATTCTAGCCATGGGTATTTTCTAGCCGTAAATGTTAGTACGCTTGGCAGGGCTGGAGTCCCAGCCCCGACACGACCCCCACTCCACCCCTGTCCTGTCGTGGATGATGTTTGTGTTGCATCCATTTTTTCCAACCCATTGTAACAATGCCTATTCTTGTCTGCAAAACAGAAACCATTAGGACATCTTTCATATTTTTTGCAGGGCTGCAGTATGGACATATGGATGCAGACAGCACGTGGTGTGATTGAAATGAATGGGTCCACATCCAATCTGAAAAAAACGCCAAAATATGGTGGTGTGACTGGGGCCTTATTTGTATGCACTGTGATTTTCCATTATTCTAATATCTACTACCAAGCGTTGTGTCTAACTGAAGACGGTATGCTCTGCTTTTCCATATCTTGAGCAGTTGTCTTCAGTGTTTCTCACGGGTACAATAAAAGTGTAGGCCCTGACCTTGTTATTCTGAGAGTTCTTTCTCAATCACATGCCATTCTCTTATGAGACTCAGGAGTGTGTTAGGTTCTACTATAAATCTTCACTCTGCATACAAGTCATCTGTTGTGCATGTGTGCGGAAAGTGCCTTTTTCAGAGGAGCGTATCCACTGAGGGTAACGCGCTCGGTGTGGGAGCACGATTTGACGATCTGGATACTTCTCCTGTGACAGAACTGCACAGCATTATAATGATTTATAATGCTGTGTGTCTCTGCCTGACCTCCACTGTAATGATTAGTACTCACACAATGCCCTCAGTAGAAATAATTACAGCTGATGTCTGGCAGAGGCACGCGGCATTATAAATCATTATTATGCCGTGCGGTCCTGTCTCAGAAGAAGTTCATTATGGGAAATCAGGCTCCCACACGGAAGAATGTTTCACGCAGTGAACACACCTGTCTGAGCCTAAGGCCCCTTTCATACGAGCGTCACGGATTCAGTACGGATGCGTTCAGGGTGCGTTCCGGAAAATCCGGACGCATCCGCACGCAATCGTACGTTCACGCACGCACGCGTACGTTCGTTCAGTTTTTTCCACGCAGGTGCGATGTGTTTTGATGCGTTTTTCACGCGCGTGATAAAAAAACTTAGCAACCATCAGTGATTCACGCAGACCCATTCACTTCAATAGAGCCAGGGCTGCGTGAAAAACGCAGAATATAGAACATGCTGCGATTTTCACGCAACAACGAACTGATGCGTGAAAAACATCGCTCATGTGAAAAGACCCACTGAAATGAATGAGTCAGGGTTCAGTGCGGGTGCTCTGGATTCACCATGCATTGCACCCGCGCGGAAATCTCGCCCGTGTGAAAGGGGCCTTAGGGTAGATTCACACAGAGTTTTTTGGAGGAGGTTTTTATGCAGATTTGCTTGAAGGTTTTTCAGCCAAAGCCAGAAGTGGAACCTGCAGGAGGGTGAAGTACAGGTCATTCCTTTATATTTCAGTTCCTTTCAAATCTACTTCTGGCTTTGGCTGAAAACCCTGCAGGTGAATCTGCCTCAAAACCTCCCCCCAAACACTCTGTAAACCTGCCCTGAGGCCTATGGGTAGGTTCACAGGGTGCCAATACAGCACCAGGAAAAACCGCAAGGACTCATGAACACAAACACGGACAACACATATATGCATTGATTAGAATGAGGCCTTTTATGCCGGTCTTTGATAGCCCTTGTGCTGCTGGAGAAAGCACCTAATTTATGACGAGGTGTAGGCCCCCTGCTTTTCCCATGTGGCGAGGATGGCGTCACAAAATAGGGTCTTGAGACTTTTTTCACACCAAAAACTGGCATAGCAATGTTAGTAAATGACCCTCCATGTGTTTTTTTTAGAAAGAACTGAATATAATATCTGAACAGACTTGTAAAACATGCAAAATGCATCAGTTTTGGTCAGTTTCTTGACATTGAGAGAAATAAACTGTTGAAATAGATCACTCTGTATGTGTATGTATGTGTGTACATCATATATGAGTTTTACTTTTTGAATTAAATTAGGGCTTGTCCACATCACCGTTATGGATTATGTTTTTGTTTTCCATTATAACGGAATCCATAAGATAGAAGTAAAAATGGAAGCCTTTAAGAGGTTTTCCCTTTTGCTTTCCATTATGATAGGATTCCCATAGACTTCTATTATGACGGATCATAACAGAATGCCTCTTAAAGGCTTCCGTTTTGACTTCCGTCTTATGGATTCCGTTATAATGGAAAACAAAAACGTAATCCATAACGGTGATCTGAACCTGTCCTTACTGAAATAAATTAACCTTTCGATGATATTCTAATTCATTGAGATGCACCCGTACTACACTGGAAGCTTCCAATCAATTTTCCAAAAACCTTCTTTTATTACAACTCCTTAGGGCTCATATGCACAAACTTATTTTTACTTTGTGTCTGTTCCGTTTTTTTTGCGGCCCATATGTTGAACCATGCACTTCAATGGGGCAAACCCCCCCCCCCCCCAAAAAAAATGGAAATGATTCCATGCATTCCATGTCCATATGGCCGTTCTGCAAAAAAAACAGAACATGGCCTATTCTTGTCCGCATTATGGACAAGGATAGGATAGTTCCACAAAGGGAAGGAAATTCCATTTCACAAAATACGGAATACACGACCGGTATCTGTGTTTTGTGGATTCGCTGTTTGCGGACCGCAAAACATCCAATGGTCGTGTGTATGAGCCCTTACTTGCTACTTCCCAACTAAATTAAAGCAGGTTATCATAAAACGGGCATTTTCTTTAAAATCCCTCTGAAATGATTTGCTTCTGCTGACAATAGTCTCCGATAGTCTCAATCACAAATTTACTCCACGATACGATTACTATCTCATTCTGTCCAGAATATTTTCTCCCCTATTTTGGTAACACACGGTGTTAAACTATTTCCGATATGTTTAAATAGCTGAAAAGGTACAGACCATTGAGAAATCTGACTGTATGTGAAATACACCGGTATATATAACGTCACTACAGTGAAGAGAAAGCAGAAAACCTCTGCATGTAATCTGACCCCACTGGTGCCAGGAGAATTACTTGTTTGTAAAACTGGATGGTCAACTCCACACTTAAAGGGAATGTGTCACAGAAAATGTTTTCTGCACACCTCCTTATTTTACCTAATCTATTTTTATTTTTTGGTTTCAGATTTCATGACCATAATTATGGTGGCTGCCATCTTGCCTGTACTGTTCTTGACAGCATTTAGAGATCTGCTTTACAGCAGCCACCATGTGCCATAGATACAATGGACAGGTGCTGACTCATTGGGGTCATCTTTCTACGCTGGTCTTTGTTCCCCCTTCGCACCTCATCCTGCTGTGTGCGCCTACACCACAAAAACGACACCACTTCTGGAGTGGAGTATACTTTTAGGCTTAAAACTGGCCTACATATAAGTAAACATGGTTGGTATCTGTGGCGCAGCCCCAGCCCAAGTGGTGAGGACGGCAGAAAAACATCCATGTGACAAAATATTGTCGCACAGGCGTTAAAAAAAGTCACAAAACTGGGCCTTGCGACCCTATTTATGGCAAAAAGTGGTGAGGCGTACTTCGTCCATGACCCCCATTGACTTCCAAGGGAGCTGTGATATCACCAATGGTAAATGGTGGATCATGTGTTATCTATACAGAGGTGCTATCTGTCATTGTAATTCTGCCTGTGGTGATAAGCAGATAACTGCAGTAAAGTGATCTGTACAGACCATCATGTGGTGCCTATTATTCAACTTAGTGGCCAGTGCAAAAACTGCAGGATTTGAGGATTATTTTAAAGGGGGTTATCCAGCTATTGATCCTCAGGATAGGTCATCATTATCAGATTGGTGGGGGTTGAAATCCCGGCAGCTCAGCCAATCCCCTGTTACATGGAGCAGTCCTGATCACTAACACAAAGACATGATTTAAAGAGCTGTCAGCACCATTAACACAGCAATGTAAGCTGACGAATACAGATCATGTACATGTGGATCTTGTAAGCTGGGGCAGCGAGGTTAAAGAAAAGGTTACTGACACTTTTTGTAATGTAGTAAAGGTACGGAGGAGACTGCCAGCAAAGCAATGCTTGACAAATTCCAAGGGCCTTAGCGAAAATGTTATTTTTGGAACCCTGCAGTCAGGTCAAGTAGCGTACATGTTCCCGGGGTGGCAGGCCTTTCAGTGCCACCTTGAAGGCTGAATTCTTAGAAAGTCCATCTTAACAAGGTCAATCACATGTGGACCAGTAAGATATCTCGATATAATTATTGGGACGCTTTCACGTGCAATTTTGAGGCAGATTGTACATGATTTTTTAAGCCACAGCTGGTAGTGAATTAAAAAAAAAAATTGAAGTCGACTCTTCCCCCCCCCCCCCCCCTTTACTGGCCGCTTTCACATAGCGGTGATTTGCATCCTTATTTGTAAGTAGAAGCCTCGCAGAGAAAAGCCAGGATGGAAAGATCTGTAGCCAAACACGGACGCCTTTCCATGTCCAACCCCATTCAGATGAACGAAACTTATTTTCTGAAATAACTTGCTACATGTGAACATAGTCTTAGTGCACTGAACAGACGATGGCACCTACAGCACACAAATGTCACTAGCTCCAAGGGGGACACAAGTCGCCATGTAGCCCCAGTCTTAATGACAATCTAAAGTATTTCATCGGATACATGACCCATGGCCAGCTGCCATGGTGGAGAGCAGGGGTCAGCAACTTCCAGCACTCCAGCTGTTGTGAAACTACAATTCCCAGCATGCTCATAGAATTGAATGGAGAATGCTGGGACTTGTAGTGCCGGAGATTGCTGACCCCTGCTGTAAAAAGGCTTAAGGCTCGTTCATTTGGTGAAAGCATCATTGATGTGGACACCAAAATCATTTTTTCTGGGCGGCAGATCAACCTGTGTAAACAGAGATCTGCTGCCCAGAGACAAAGAAAGTCTATGGGAAGGAACAATGGCAGTGATGAGCGCTGGTTGCCATTCAAAGGAGCTGACTGCGGCATGTTCAGTAACTGCAGGCAGGTATCAGGAACAGTTTATTCCCAATAATTGCCTGCTGAGAAGGTGTGTGTAACAGGACCTTAAACAAGAACCTGCCGCCATGAAATGCAGCAGCAGATTGATATGTACTTTTGTGGGAAAGCATTCAATACAACTTGTAATTGTATACATTAAAATGTCTGCTCTTCCTGAGCTCCATGAATAGCACCGTCTGTGTCAGTGTGTATACAGAGGTAGCGGTCAGTCACTGTACGTGAAGTGGCGGATCTACACGAGCACCATTCATGTTGTGCGATAGTCGTGTAGTGGAAGTGTACGTAGTGACCGAACATCTGAAAACGCTCCTTCACTGCCTGTAAAATCATTTATGCAAATGAATAGTCATTTGTCGTTATTAAAATGTGGTTTGTAAAGGTCCGTCATTGTGAACGATGTAAAAACCGGCGTGTTTTACGTAAATCATTGCATTACTATACCTGTGTAATACAGTGAACCACATGCAAACTTGTACAGAATAATCTTTGCATGAAAATGCTTGTCTGTCATGTGACTGTCGTTAATCGCTTATCCGAATATCCACTCATCGAAATGCGCCATAACACCTCTCGTACAAATGGGCATATTGATGGGAGAACCCAATGAGAACAGCAGGATTAGGCTACAGTCAAATGCAGGGATGGGCAACCTGCGGCTCTCCAGCTGTTGTAAAACTACAACTCCCACCATACCCTGCTGTAGGCTGATAGCTGTAGGCCGTGTGGGCATGATGGGCGAATTGAATATTTTCACCTGATCCTATAGCTCTCCCAGGAGATAAACCACCGCTAGAGGTGTCGGGCAGGAACTTTCTGCTCTCCCCAATGAAAACTTTCACAAACTGAAGGTGTATTTGTATGGGGGAGTCGGAGAGATAGTTGTCGATGGAACGATCATTCAGCTGACAACTACTGAACGTGTATGGGGCCTTTACAGGAGCCGACAGTCAGGCCAATTTCTGATAACTGCCCTGTGTAAAGGCTCCACTGGACACTTTGCTCGTTCAGCAGGTTACAGCATCACTGCTGTGGTGACCTAAATCATCAGATCGTGCAGAGGAGGTGACTGCGGCACAGAAATGCTGCTCTCACCCCCTCTGATGAGCAGGCAATATGGGAGCAACCACTGAGGTATATTATAGACACATTAACTTGTTCCCACAGATGCAAATTAAAACTGCAACCGATTAAGATGGGGGTACAGATATCAGTTGTGTTTAGAGGAGTGCGACACAACAGATATATGTATGATATATGTGATTGGTGCCCCAGTCCGGCATCACAGCGTCTTTCTGTCCGGCACTAGGAGGCATACGGCAACAAATGCTATGAATGTTCCCATCCATTTCCCTCCAGCGTTTCCGCACCACACTACTGGAACGTATGGCCAGATAACAGAATGAGCTCTGATGTATTGTTACTCTACGTGCTAAGATTTCAGTAATTGTATCAGTGTCCCGGGCTTCACATACTCACACGATACGGGTTTATTATAAGGAAATAATATGACAAGTGATAGTGAAAACGCCTCATGTCCCTTCTGGTACTGGCACAGGCACGGGCATCTATTACTTAGGGTTTATACATAAGCATTGTGATGCTACACGTCTCTATTGTATTACTATAACCCGCCAGTGTCAGTAAGTGGGGGAATAACCTGAGAACTTCCCACATGGTTTTAGCAGTCTGCAGAGGATTAGCCTGTAATCTAGTCATCTGAGGACTAACTAGTGTGAACATGGCTCCTGGACACTTTCCAACTCTACTTCTTCCATGCTGCCAGTCCAGACTCTACACACTATGCACTCCGACCATTCGTCACCAATGGGGATGTCACACAAGACACACCGCATATCAGAAACCGGGATGAATTATACTGCAACATGCCGACCCCCCGATACTTACTGACGCGTTTTGAGAGTGTGGAAGAGTGTTATCGTGGCAGAACTGTGCTCATCCTTTCACCTATGTATTTGGCCGCACAGATAAAGGATTCTATAGCCATAGTAAACTGACAGTGAGGTTATTGGGAAGTATCACCAAGACAACCGTCCGTCAGAAGGTCTGCTGCCAGAGGCTCCCATCTTTTACCAGTGACCGGGATACATTTCACTGTATAGCGGTGTACAGTGAGTCTACAGGGCGGATAACAAGTAACAAAGACAACTATAACTGGAAATACCTCCTCACACTGGTGGGTTCTGTTCTGACAGTATCCAGGATGGATCTGTTTGGTAACGGATCCTGACAGAAGACAATGACCTCAAGGCTGGCAGTTTTTCTGTTCTAGATCCCTCGTATGAACGACACCACAGCCACCCGATGTACCCGACTGACTATAACGGGGGTTTCCATTCTGGCGTCTGCCTTTCTGCCAGCGCATGTTTAGCTGCTTTGTCCTCCTGACGCAGATGTGAACCTAGACTTAGCCTGGAATCACACATGAGTTTTAGGCTTTGTTCTTGTCTCATTTTTTCCCCACATTTAACATAAAAGTCTGGAAAAAATGGATACTTTTTTTTTTTTTTTTTACAATGAAACCAACTACAGAGTTCTACCCATCAGGGGCAAGAGACGGCAGGCACAGCAGAACCATGAACCTAGTGAGAAGAGCGCTGTCAGCATATGACCATAGCAAACATAAGGTTTATATGGTATATAACATACATAAATGCTGTATACAGAATTACTGCCCCACCCCCGCAGCAGGTTACCAGTAACCGACTCAATAAACCTCACAGATCTGTCAGACGGCCACAGACTCCTGGTGTACACGGCCCAATAACTTTACTGAAGTTGTAAACAATGGTTTTCTGAATGTTTTCGTCAGGACACCTCAGCGGCCACGACCAGCGCTCACTGAGCCCACACCAGACCCACACAATGCACAAGACAATGAGAAACAACTACAAGCTGGTACATGTACCCACAGGGACCTCAAGCAGCTGACATGGGAGGAGCTGGCACACCACAAGCTCTTCCCAGACCTGCCAGCAGGGTTATTAGAGGATATGCCCATATTTTTTAGAATATTTCTGCCGTTCCCGTCCCCTGGTGTTGATTCCCACAGTCCAGGAAGTGAGCAGCTTTTGTCCCATCTGTTACTATTTCACTCCAGTTGGGAGAACCTGTTGCTTGCCAGGCCTGCTCACAAGTGCCCACATTAGCAGGTAACATGAGTCCTCCACCAGTCTGCAGGTCCCAGTGTCACTTCTGACCAGGACTGGAGGAGGCAGCACAGGGGGGAGAAACTTCAAAGAGTTCACTGAGACATGAAGCAGATTAGTGGGGGAGACATGAGACCCTGCAGCACAAGAGAACAGCAGGGAGGTCAGTCAGCTGTGAAGTACTGCTCCGCAACTGCTGGCCTGCACTACTGCTAGCCTTCATCTACTCATCTGCACTACTGCTACTACTATTATCCCTCAACTACTGGCCTGCACTACTGCTAGCCTTCATCTACTCATCTGCACTACTGCTACTACTATTATCCCTCAACTACTGGCTTGCACTACTGCTAGCCTTCATCTGCACTACTGCTACTACTATTATCCCTCAACTGCTGACCTGCACTACTGCTATCCTTCATCTAGTCATCTGCACTACTGCTACTATTATCCCTCAACTACTGGTCTGCACTACTGCTAGCCTTCATCTACTCATCTGCACTACTGCTACAATTATCCCTCAACTACTGGCCTGCACTACTGCTATCCTTCATCTAGTCATCTGCACTACTGCTACTATTATCCCTCAACTACTGGCCTGCACTACTGCTATCCTTCATCTGCACTACTGCTACTACTATTATCCCTCAACTACTGGCCTGTACTACTGCTATCCCTCAAATACTCATCTGCACTACTGCTACTCTTCAATTACTCATCTGCATTACTATTATACCTCAACTACTGACATGCACAACTACTCATCTGCACTACTGCTACTGCTATTATCCCTCAACTACTGAAATGCACTACTGCTATCCTTCAATTACTCATCTGCATCACTAGTACTACTGCTATCCTTCAATTACTCATCTGCACTACTACCACTACTGCTATCCTTGAATAACTGACCTGCACTAATACTACCCCTCATTACTGCCCCATCTACCACAGCCTGCCGTCATCCCTGACCCCCATTAGTATATATTCCGGCTCCTCTCCCCTCAGTCCCAAACACTACTTCTCTTTACTACTACTACTACTACTACCCTCCAGCACAACTACTCCAAACTCGCTCTCCTTCTCAGCACACCGGGCACACCACCCACCTCTCATCCAGTCCACTACTTGCGTTGGAGTCCACTTTGTGACAGGTTCCATGGTATGGTGGTAAATATCCAGCCTGGATAATGGTGTCTCCTCAGAATAATACTGATGGCAGTGCTCTTCCAGTCTAGCACATCCGCGGCGACTCTCACGTTCCCATAGTTCAGTTCCCCCGGCCACGGCTGATACACAGGAGGCTGGTGGTGACAGACATGGCTACTGGTCACACGGGTCCCCTAATGGTGTGACTGTGCGGACAGAGGTGAAGCGGCGCTCACTGCCTGCTCTGTCTGCTCATTCTCCTCCTAGTCCCAGCCCGCTTCCTCCTCCATCCTGCTGTGCCTCCTCCCCATAATGTGAACCCTCCCAAAACTTCCCATGCCCAGGCCTCTCGTCGTCCCTTTGTCCCTCAGTCCCTCCCTCCGGCGGCTCCTTGTCCTTTCCCAGCATTTTCACACGCGGAGCCCTCCCTCACAGCAAACATTCCGGGTTTACCTCACATATTCCCAAACACCAGCCCTTGTCTGCGGCTGCCATTGTTCTGCCACCACACGTCCCCTCATTCATGATAAGTGGAGGGAACCTGGAATTATTAACCACATTAGACTGCACAGTCTGCTGAAGTCACCAGTTCAGGCAGAAAGTACAACACAGTTCGCCCTGATGAAACTTATCCTTTTTTGTCAGGTGTTACTTTAAGGCTAGTTTCACACGAACGTTGTGTTTTGCGGTCCGCAAATTGTGGAAACGCAAAAAAAAAACAGATGTCCGTATGGCATCCGTTTTTTTTTTTTTTGCGGATCCATTGTAACAATGCCTATCCTTGTCCGTTTTGCGGACAAGAATAGGACATGTTTTATTTTTTTTGCGGAGCTACGGAACGGGCATACGGATGCGGACAGTACACAGTATGCTCTCAGTATTTTTTGCGGACCCATAGAAATGAATGGGTCCGCATTTTTCATGTGGAAAATGCGTATCGGAGCCCGCAAAAACAACGTTCGTGTGAAAGAGGCCTTAAAATCACCATTCTTGACAACGTTTTTAACCCACTATAAGTAGAAATGGGCGAACTTCTGAAAGTACTGTGCCCTTTATTTCTTAGAACTGTCCTAAACATTTGTGGACTGCTGCCAGGGTTGCCATGTGTCAGTGATTTTTTTCAAGGCTGGTGGCACTTGACTAGACTATTTTGGTGGTAATTATCCTCATTTTACAGCTCGCAGTAAATGCTGGTAATGAGTTAATTATCAGTATATTGAGCCACAGACATGGATTACTTATTATCTGTATCAGCCATTATGGTTTCCCAAATTGTCCGTAAAAAATGTTGGCTGTTCGTGATTTTGATACAAGTCCAGAAAAAAGAAAAATTCGGATCAGCAACCCTGACCACTGCTAAAGGAAAAAGAGGATTCTACAGACTCATTTTTACTACAATTCCCTTTATTATTACATCTATGGGAAAGGGAACCTGTCACCTAAACTATGCCACCCTTGCAGCGGGCTGTCACTTTTGGGTTAAAATTCAGTACTATCAGTTCTGACAGGGCGAACCTCGCAGTGTGTGCCAGTCCAATGAGACTGGTGGCCCTTCCCCTCATTCCTGCCCATGACTGGTAGGTTTCGTTCATGTTTGTCATGTTCTGCCTGCCAGTCAGAGGGGCTGTCACCTCTCCTGCCATAACTGTATGAGTAACTACTTGTATTATTCATTCAGTAATGGAGCATCTTTTCATAGAACTCCATGATCCTTGCTGGAAACGCGGCAGCGGTTTTCTTTGAAGAGCTTTGGCCCTGATTTATTCAGCCTGGTGTCTTGATAGGGCCTGCACTGCTGGAGGCATGGAGGTGCAGGCCTCCTCCTGCCCTTCGTGCAATGAAATCTACGTCAGCTCGGAGCGGCTGTAGACTTCAGTCGTTATTTCCACCAGATTTTGGCATAAATAATGAATTAGCCAGGTTCGATGCCTTGGCCTTCACAACGCCCACACTCTGCCAACTCCACGGCCACTTTTAGAAGACTTGGCAAGGGCAGGGTAAGATGAAGATTGTGACTAGTAAAGACACAAATGCATTGAAAAGTCACAAATCCAGTTGATTTATCTCCAACAAGAGATAAAGGAGCATGGTCTTTAGTGACCGAGGATCCAGACCCCCATGATCTATCGTCTACATGTCTTTATGAGATTTCAGCCTCATGCACACAGCAATGTTTTACAGATCCACAGTAGGGCACCCACAGAGGTGCCAGGAACCTTACTGTACATGTATGTGCCACGGAGAAAACATTCAAGTGGTGATTCCATATCCCAGAGGAGATAGCAGTGACTTTCTGTCACTTCCACCATATAATGTGTAATATACCAGGGTACAGTGTTATAAACTATGTTCATTTTCAGACTTAGATGACATAACCCACCCTAGAGATTCATTAGAAGCCGCAGGGGTCACACGACCTGGCTGTAAATTAGCAATTGCATGGCCTCCACCTATTTACAATCAGCCTCCAGCTTTATTTGTTTCTTTTGTCGCTTACAAACTGTACCTGTTGTCTTCTATTCTGCATATCCCTTTGTGTATATGGCTGTTTTATTATTATGGTAAATGTATGTGTATTTTTTGAGTGTTAATGTGCACGGCTATTTACAACCATTGACAAACAAATTCACTGACAAAGGCCACTAGATATTGTGACATTTCTGTATACCTAAATATGGTGATAATCTAGTTTTATCATTTTAGATACAGTATACCTAGCAACTGAATTAAAGAGTTGTGCCAAGTTCCACAAGATAGGGAATAGCCATCTGATCAGTGAATGTCCGACCGCTGTGACCCCCACTAATCACAGAAACAGGGGCCAGACATAGCTGACTACAGCGCTCAGGCACTCTCATACCGGTGAATGGAGCTTCAACCCTTTTAATATAATGAATCTACCTAACAATAGATTTGCTGCAGATGTGACTATAACCAAAAACCATTGATATGATATATAAGTGCATGCCTAGAAAGCAATGGCGAGGTGGTTGTGTGTACGCACTGTGGGAGTTATGGAAAAGGCCAAGCCCTCCTGGTCAGCTGTTCTCCAACCCCCACACAACACAATTGAGAGCCGTGCACTTGCATACCACCGTTCTTTCTGGATGTGGCAGTCAGCGACCACCTCATTAGGCTGGAAGGTCGTTCATGGGACCCGATTTCTTGAAATCGTTGTATGGTTGGTTCTCTCTTGTATCAGATATTTATTGCATATACCGTAGATATACTATAAAGGTGCATTGACACAACCGTATGTATTTTGCAATCCGCAAAATGCGGATATGCAAAAAATATGGATGCGTCCGTGTGACGTTTTTTTTGCGAATCCATTATAACAATGCCTATTCCTTTCTGCAAAACAGATAAGAATAGCACATGTTCTATTTTTTTTTTTTTTGCGGGGATGTGGAACAGACATACGGATGTGTACAGCACACAGTGTGCTGACCATATTTTTTGTGGATCCATTGAAATGAAAGGGTCTGCATCCGTTCCGCCAAAAACGTGGATGGGATGTGGAGCAAAAATACAGTCGTGTGAATGGGGCCTAAATGTCTGAGATGGGAATAACCCTTTTAGGCTTCATTCACACACATAGAAGCCATTTGTTTTTTCTTTTTCTATATGGCATGTTAATTTTGAAGGTATTTTTCTTTTCAAAACAAATGTGTGGATAGTGTTGTTTTTTTAGGTATTTTCTCCCTAAAGGCGTTGGCGATGGAAAACAATGAAATCTAGGAGCAAAAAAATACTTACATTTCATAGCTTTCATAGACTTCAGCTAACATCTGGAGCTTGCATTTTTTCAACAAAAACTGTACCAAAATCCACACGTGCAAAAGCACCACTAAGGATAAAAAAGTGCTGAAAAACACAACTAAAATCTATGTTTGAACCTATGAATCCATCCTTAACCAGGTCACATCTGTACACCGTGATGACGCAAGTACAGCTTTGCCCATCAGAGAATCTGATCCATCCTCTGACACAAAGTGTACGGCTTTGGTTCAGATTTTTAGCATTTCATTGTATCATTTACATTATCACCACTTTTTTCTTTTAAAATTCAGTCAATTTGAAATGCTTATGATATGAAAGAATAAATGAAGCTATTTTGTCAAAAATAATATATAAACAGTGTTTTAACCAACTTAACAGGATTGGGGGACTATGCTATCAGTCTGTGCCTCCCACATATTCCAGCAAAACCAATCCATGCTATTGAAGATATAATAGGATCACAGGGGGACTTCAGGAACGCAGGCATGCCATCATGGAATACTCCAAGGAGGGAGACAATGGGTTATGGTCAAAAATTGCTATTTGTGGTGGTTTTACAGTCTACGGTGATGTAGCTTGTAGATAGTGTGTTTACAAGCCTTGATTTTTGTTCACCTTGTAGTCTGAGTAGTCATTCATTCATATGTTAAATGAAACATATCATCTGAAAATGACTTATTTTTTAAATCATGCTTTTATGTTAAACATATTTTGTTTAGAAATTTTTTGTGATTTTTTTTATTTAATTTTCCATGTCACTATCTATCTTTAAAAAAAGAAAATGCTATAAATTGTGCAGTGTTCACACTGGCCACAAGGCCTAGTAATATGTCCAGGGAAGTCAATGAGTGCCCTTCAGCCTATCATGTCTATGGCTGCTCCTAAAGATCAGGAACTCCTAAAGGGAACCTGTCACATAGAAAACGCATATTAAGGGGCGAGCATTACCTCATAGAAGTCTGTAATTGTTTCCAAAGTTGGTTTTGTCCTTGGTGTCAGATGCACCTAATGGCAAAAAAAAGACTGTTATTCCCCTGCCCGCGTCATATAAATTAGGCTCTTGAAGTCAAGGGGTCAGCGGCTTTCTCTCCTGAAGTCAAGTTCACCTCACCCCCTTTCCAGCCCCTAAGCATTTGATTGATAGATGTTCAAATTCCCATCATGTCAAATGCAAGTTCTAAGTCCCGTGCATGTTCCGCATCCCTGTTATTCCTGCGTCTGCGCAAAATTTGATTTAAAAACTAGGTCATTTCCTGATGACCACATTCAAAACAGCTCCTATTTTCACTTGTTAATCACCTTAATTTGGTAGTTGTCTTGACAGACTGTTGACAACCGGGTCCACCTTCATGTAATATTGTAATAAACAGGAATTATTTAAAAAATGTATCAAGGCAAATTTTTAAAAAAGTAACAACCTATAAAATGGAGGGATCACAACCTGATAATTGCAGCTGTTTTGATAGACTGATTACAGCCATGTCCACCTTCAGGTAACTTTGTGACAAACAGGAAATATTAAAAAAATGCATCAAAACAAACTTTTGCAAAGCTAATATATAACACAAGCATATACATCAAGAGCTAGTGCCCTTAAAAACACTATAGAGGCTGAGTAATATTTGGAAGATATTCACAAATGGATTAAAAATATATACTAGCAAATGTATGCTAGCAAACAGATGCCTTGTTGTCAAAATCTACTTTTTGTGAGCGTGCACAGCATACAATGAATAAAATTATAACCTAATGATTAATACACACAACCACCTTCACACAGCTTGGCAGCAAACAGTGGATTTCTCAAGAACTGAATGAAAATTCAAATTTGTGATTAAAATATGTTCTTTAGCAGAGACTTCATCATAGGTAAAAATCTAGGGGTCATTTGTGACTTTTGTGGTGTATACAGTGCCTTACGAAAGTATTTGGCCCCCTGGAACTTTTCAACCTTTTGCCACATTTCAGGCTTCAAACAAAAAGATATAACATTTAAAATTTTTGGTGAAGAATCAACAACAAGTGGGTCACAATTGTGAAGTGGAACGAAATTTATTGGATCATTTAAACTTTTTTTGTAATAATAAAACTGAAAAGTGGGGCGTGCAAAATTATTCGGCCCCCTTGCATTAATACTTTGTTGCGCCACCTTTTGCTGCGTTTACAGCTGCAAGTCGCTTGGGGTATGTCTCTATCAGTTTTGCACATCTAGAGACTGAAATTCTTGCCCATTCTTCCTTGCAAATCAGCTCGAGCTCTTTGAGGTTGGATGGAGAGCATTTGTGAACAGCAGTTTTCAGCTCTTTCCACATATTCTCAATTGGATTCAGGTCTGGACTTTGACTTGGCCATTCTAAGACCTGGATACGTTTATTTTCGAACCATTCCATTGTAGATTTTGCTTTATGTTTGGGATCATTGTCTTGTTGGAAGATAAATCTCCGTCCTAGTCTCAGGTCTTTTGCAGACTCCAACAGGTGTTCATCCGGAATGGTCCTGTATTTGGCTCCATCCATCTTCCCATCAATTTTAACCATCTTCCCTGTCCCTGCTGATGAAAAGCGTGCCCAAACCATGATGCTGCCACCACCATGTTTGACAGTGGGGATGGTGTGTTCAGGGTGATGAGCTGTGTTGCTTTTACGCCAAACATATCGTTTTGCATTGTTTCCAAAAAGTTGGATTTCTGTTTCATCTGACCAGAGCACCTTCTTCCACATGTTTGGTGTGTCTCCCAGGTGGCTTGTGGCAAACTGTAAACTAGACTTTTTATGGATATCTTTGAGAAATGGCTTTCTTCTTGCCACTCTTCCATAAAGGCCAGATTTGTGAAGTGTTCGACTGATTGTTGTCCTATGGACAGACTCTCCCACCTCAACTATAGATCTCTGTAGTTCATCCAGAGTGATCATGGCCTCTTGGCTACATCTCTGATCAGTCTTCTTCTTGTTTGAGATGAAAGTTTAGAGGGACGGCCGGGTCTTGGTAGATTTGCAGTGGTCTGATACTCCTTCCATTTCAATATGATCGCTTGCACAGTGCTCCTTGGGATGTTTAAAGCTTGGGAAATCTTTTGGTATCCAAATCCGGCTTTAAACTTCTCTACAACAATATCACGGACCTGCCTGGTGTGTTCCTTGGTCTTCATGATGTTCTCTGTGCTTTAAACAGAACCCTGAGACTATCACAGAGCAGGTGCATTTATACAGAGACTTGATTACACACAGGTGGATTCTTTATCTTCATCAGTCATTTAGGACAACATTGGATCATTCAGAGATCCTCAATGAACTTCTGGAGTGAGTTTTCTGAACTGAAAGTAAATGGGCCGAATAATTTTGCACGCCCAACTTTTCAGTTTTATCATTACAAAAAAAGTTTAAATGATCCAATAAATTTTGTTCCACTTCACAATTGTGACCCACTTGTTGTTGATTCTTCACCAAAAATGTAAAATGTTATATCTTTTTGTTTGAAGCCTGAAATGTGGCAAAAGGTTGAAAAGTTCCAGGGGGCCGAATACTTTCGCAAGGCACTGTATCTGGCGCAGATTCTGTCTCACGCCATGTTGAGGCAGAATCTGTGATTTCTTCCACGCCCATTCCAGGTCTAAAAGAAGAGGGCATGGTGGGGAAGGGGACAGGCCAGCAGGTATGTCTTATTCAAAGTTTTCTAAGGCTACTTTCACACTAGCGTTTTTAAATTCCGGTATTGAGTTCCGTCAAAGGGGCTCAATACCGGAAAAAAACGCTTCAGTTTTGTCCCCATTCATTGTCAATGGGGACAAAACTGAACTGAAGACAACGGAATGCTCCTGAAAGCATTCCGTTCCGTCTTCAGACCGGAGAACAAACCGCAGCATGCTGCGGTTTGCTCTCCGGTCCAGGCATCCGCACCAAGACGGATCCGGAATGACCCCCAATGGAAGTCAATGGGGACGGATCCGTTTGGTGTGGACACACCAGTAATCCGGATCTGTCCTCCATTGATTTCCAATGGGGGGCATTCCGGATCCGGCATACATACACACAGACTACATACAAACAAACATACAGACATACATACAAACATACAGACATACATACATACTCACATACTCCCGGGACGCCGGCAGAACGTCTTCACGCGCCTCCTGCACGCTGCGATGACGTTTCCCCACTGCGCCCAGCAGAGGGCGCTGTGGGGAATCGTCATCACTGCGCGCAAGAGGCGCGTGAAGACGTTCTGCCGGCGTCCCGGGAGTATGTGAGCATGTATGTATGTCTGTATGTTTGTATGTATGTCTGTATGTTTGTTTGTATGTAGTCTGTGTGTTGTTTTAATGTGTGTCATGTGTGGGGCCGGAGCGCTTCTCCGGCTCCACACATGTATAGCGTTAGCACGGATCCGTCGGCACCCTTTAGGTGCCGGATCCGTGCTAGCGCTAGTGTGAAAGTAGCCTAAGCCTGGTTTAGGTGTACGAAATGGTCTGAATGTAAGACAGCAACAAATCTGTCTTACCTCTAGACCGGTTGATATACCTTTAGACCAGCGGTGGATATGCCAGCGCCTCTACATAACTTTGGTGATCCAATGCATGCGCAGGGGCTTATTAAGACCAGCGTCTTACTAAATGTGCCCCATAGTCTGCAAAAAAAATGGTAAAATGTGAGGAGTTCTTACATATCACACGTGTACACTCAATGCTGCAAGAAATAAAAAAAACACAGGAATGCACCAACCAACATTTGCATGCAGTATAATCATATAGTATGTAATTTCCATTCATCTATGTAAAATCTAATTCTAATTAACAATGATAAATCCAGGAATATATAATATAATGCAATAATTAAGCCCGCTCACAGACAGGTTTGGTATGGAGGCTTTATAGCCCCTGTATTATGTACACAATACTGCCTGGCCCACAGGGGAGCAGCTGAATCTCCTAGTGAGCCCTGGAGCTAGGGTGGGCCCTCAGTCCTCCACCCCTTTGCACAAGTGGCACAATGCACAGTAGATTGACTGCACTACATACAAATAGACAGCCTATGCGTCCATATAAAAAATAGGTAAATTAGGGTTGGGGGCGATTTACCGGTATTCACGGTATACCGCGGTATTAGGAAACGGCGATATGGCGATATCGCCGTTTCTTAATTACCGCTGTATTTTAGTGACGTCATAGGGGCAGTCGCACTTGATTGCTTACTGCCTCTAAAACGTCCGGGGAACAGCCGGCACAGTGGAGAAGGAGAGAGTCCCTCCCCACTGTGATCTGGCTGCCGCTGCCACCAATGAGAGGTGAGGAAGGGCGGGGCTGTGGCCGCTGATCCACCAATGAATTTATCTCTTAATACAAGTATAGGCTGAAGTATAGGCAATAACAGACGGTGGCGATCCCGTGAACCGCGGCAATTAATCCCTCAGGTGCGGCACCCAAGGGGTTAATTGGCGCTGTTCGGCGGGATCCCCGTCATTGAATCCGGGTGCAGGCTATGTGATATGGCCGGCACCCAGATTCAATGACTAGGATCCCGCCGAACCGCGCCAATTAAACCCCTCAGGTACCGCACCTAAGGGGTTCGCGGGATCACCACCATCTGTTATTGCCTATACTTTTATTAAGAGAGAATTAAATTCACTCGTGGCGCAGTGCGCCCCCCCCAACCCTACCCAGTATAGTAACCATTGGTGGCGCAGTGCGCCCCCCCAATACCCCAGTATAATAAACATTGGTGGCAGTGGCCACAGTGTCCCCTCCCCCCTTTCATTGGTGGTGCAGTGGTAGCTTCTGATTGGAACCCCAGCAGTTGGGGCTCCGATCGGTTACCATGGCAACCAGGATGCTACTGAAGTCCTGGCTGCCATGGTAAGCTCCCTGCTGCCCTGTGTACAAAGCCCAGGGCAGCAGGGGGAGTGTAAGTCCTATGCACCCTAACAGAGTTATATTAGGTTGAATAGAACATGGGATTAAAAGATCCCAGGATCTAGCCCCAGGGGACTAATAGTTATTAAATAAAAAGTAAAAAAAAAATAAAACACCAAAATATTATAAAATTGCCCCCTTTCCCAATTTTACATATAAAAATATATAAACAATAAAAAAACAACATATCGCCATGTCCAAAAAAGTACAAGCTATTAAAGTATTAAAAAATATGTCCTATGCGGGGAACACCGTAACAGAAAAAAATTGTTTTATTTTTCTTTCCCGTGGTATCGAGTATCGCAATACTTTTTTTATGGGACCAAAATTGAATAAAAATTTTGATATTGTGACATCCCTAGTCACGTGGACATAACGTCATCTCAGGTCCATTAGGTCACAAAGAAAGAGCATCTAACGGGAGCGCCGAAGCTATCTCCAGGACTCCCATAGCAACTGAATGGAGCAGCAGGGGGCACGCACAACCGGCCGCACTATCAGATTCAGGGGAACGGTGACCGTTCTTGGTGGGGCATTATAACGTATGGGGGCAACAAGCAAACACGAGTACGTGTTTTGAGTGTTTTTTTATTCTAAATAAGCATTTATCGCGATATATATCGTTATTGCGATAAATTTCTTAATATCGTTATCGTGGGAATATTTTTGATATCGCCCAACCCTATCCCCAATTTATTATTGTAGATGCTGGTGGAGAAGACCTCTAGACACAGAGGCCCACTACCCTGTATCCTCTTTCCTCAGGGACTTGCCTTCTCGAAGTTGCTGCAGGGGCCCCATAATCACCTTGAGCATCTTGCTGCTGCCTGCTTCTGTGTGAGCAGATGGTATTTGCATGTAGCTGTGTATTGGCCCCCAAAATGAATTTTAGTGATGGGCCCTAAGTAATAATAAGGGGACAATAAAAGTATCCATCTGAAAAGCAGCTGAATACAGTTGTGTTTTTTAAGGAAAAACTACAGTACTTCAAAACAATTATTTATGGCGACAGTTAATAGTAAGTAAAAATGTCTTTTCTGACTGATAAAAATCTTTTCCATCTGTCAGAAATTTATTAGATTCCTTTGTAGTGCTAATTATTATCGCTATTGCTGCAGTGTATAACAAGCGGTCTGTATATTTTACTCTAAAGATCGTGTATGAACAGGATAGGGACTGTGTAAAATGTAAACTTTATTGATATTTGTGTGTTTGTGGTGTGTTTGGTGCAACTTATTCGGCGCTGTGATTTGGATGCTGGCAAACATCTGGGCCATGGCTTCAGTAATAACAATAATAGCCTGATTAGGTGAGAGGGGTGATTAAATGAACAAGTGCTGATTGAGGAGGAAGGGGGATTGATAGCATGCACAGAAAATAATACATGTTACCCTCCCCCCTGGGGACATGTACAATTAGGGAGAGAGAAAGCCCTCTGTCTCTTCTCTCCTCCTGCAGCCTGTCAGCAGGTCCTCCACTGGCCCCTCCTCCCAGGAGACTGACATCTTAGCCAGCTGTAGGGGCGAGGGCTGCATTATCAAGGTATATCTCGGCTGTGCAGCAGCTATAGATCTGACGTTCTAAGCTTTAAAACAAGACAAAGATTGCATTGCTAGCTGCTATACATTGGGAGATACAGCCTTTAGAATTTAGGTCATGAGTCAAGGCTGCATGTATAGTCAGCCCTCACTGGGACCCGTTTCTAAGTGCTGTAACTCCCGATGAATGGGGCTTAGCCATGTGATTTTAGACTTTTGTTAAAGTTTAGCTTGTGAGCATGTATTGCTACATTCTGAGATCCAGCAATCAGTAGCAAGGATGTATTACATACATCTTTGCTACTGAAGTTCCACCCTGTAACAAACATATGAGATACGTCCTTGGCGAGGAATGGGTTAAGGGGATTTTATTGGATTGCTATGGTTTTTAACAAATATTCTCATGTAGTTGCTTACCTCAGGTACATCGTCCCTTTTTTTTTAATTTTGACTCTTCTGACTCGTTTTCACCAAATAAATAAATCACTCACTCACATGGTTTACCTCCTGTATGTAGCACTTCCTGTTCTGTATCCAACCAAACCCATGATGCACTTCTCCTTTCTCCACAGCGCTAGCACCGCACCTAACAATCCTCAACTAGTTTATAGCTCCTCCCACCCAGCTAGCTACATAGACACTCCCCTATCACTGCACTTGACACACCCATGTATATATCACAGGAAATAAGAAAAAGCTGCATGGACATGGTCATGTGACCCAAGATACTGTAGGAACATTACAAAATTACAGCTACCTTCATATATAATTATATAAAAGGATGTTGATGCAAACTGTAAAACCCCTTTAAAGGGTTTCTCTAGTTTAGCTCGCATTCCTTAAGGCACCCATACACATTAGAGTAAAGACGACCCAAGCTACTGACCCAAGTATGGTGAATATAGCACTTGTTTCCTTTCCATAATGCTGATGTGGAACAGTTTCATTTGGCACAAATAAATTCCCCCTGCAGGGATAGTTTTAATAACATGCTAGGGGTGGCATAACCTGCTGACAAAATAGTGTTACTTTTCATCGTTCATGAACCACCCCCGTTATACAATTCCCCATAAGACTGACATCCAAACAGTTGGCCTGACAATCGTGATAACAAAATGTAAAAAACAAGTGGGTTCATTTCTTAAACTGGTGTAAAGTAGAACTGGCTTAGTTGCCCTTTGCAACCAATCAGTTTCCACCTTTCATTTTCCAAATGATCTGTCAAAAATGAAAGGTGGAATCTTTCATGACCCAAAAAATGTAATAAGCTGGTACAGTCTCTTGTCAACCCCCCCCCCCCTAAATGATGACTGTGGGGGTATGTTGGATTTCAACAGCCGATCCCTTTCCTCTCAGGGGAGACAATCCGGCACCATAAGTGTCATTTTATTTGAGCTGACACTTTAATTGATATGATTCTGAAATGCTGTATACTGTATATTTACTATATATTTGTGTGGTCAGACAAGCCTTATTGCTGTTATGGTTATTTGTAAACAGGAGTTTTTTCAATTTGTCATCACAGGAATGACAGGTCTTCTTATTTGTCAATACAAATGTTTTCACATCTAAAAAAATTCTCTTTGGATACGTCCACACAGGAAGTAAAATGGAACGGATTTTGCCATGGATCCGCAAAAAAAATAATAATCTGTAACGAATCTGCAGCAAAACCCACCCACAATGGACTGTATTCTATAGGATGAAATCCCTGGTGGAAATTCGTAGCTTAAGTTAACATGCTATGGATATAAAATGTGGCAAATTTACAATGTGGAATTATTTTGCAGTGCATGGAAAATTGATATTTAGAATATGTGTAAATGCTGTTAATATATCATTTTAACTTGCACACAGTATAAAACAACCAAAATCTAAAAATATCCTAAGAAATCTCCGGAACATGTGGAAAGTCTTGAGTCTTTATATGTTTTTACTTCAGAAGAATGTTCTCATAACCTCCGTGTTCTGATTTTCTCATAAATTGGGTGGGATTTTCTCAAGTTCTTTTACATTAATAAATGCATAGCCGGGAAGTGACTAAAGGGAGATGTTTTAACTTCTGAATACAGATCAGATTACAGCTCCATCGAAAGCACAATGTGGGGGTTGAGTGAAACTTCAGAAAAAGGGAAGGGCTGTCCAAATATCCACACTCCATCACACAAATGTGTCCTCTGTACATTACACACAGCGGCAGCATACAGGCAGCATACAGACAGACACTTTTCTTTATTTTGTACAGCTTTTTGTACAGTTATAGGGGAAAACATACAGAGAAAAAACACCAGAAAAACACACCATATCTAGAGCATGCTGCATTTTTATAAAAACACTAAAAAGACAAATGTCAAAACTCAACATGATGTCTTTGTAGGCTTTACTACATTTTATTATAGACTTAAAGGTGTTTTCCTCTCCTTTTATATTGATGGCCTATGATAGGCCGCCAATGTCAACCAGTGGTTGTCTGACACAGTGGCATAGCGTCAGGGAGGATGATTGCCCCAGGCACCAAATTGCAGCAAGCAGTTCAGTGAGGGTCACGGAAGCCTATAGTTCTCATCCCTTCTGTTCTGCCTCATAGGCCTCAGGTCACTAGGCCTGAAACCTATGAGGCAGTAGAATGCTGCAGGAGATTGTGATGACATCGCCATGACCTCTTGTGCCAGGTTTCACGAGATGAAGTGATGACGTGGCACAGTTATGTTTTCGTTACTGCCTGCGCCATGACGCCCAAACTCAGGCCACAAGCTGAGATGGAGAGCAGAAGAGAGGTGAATATATATATTTTTAATGTATGTACCTAATGCATGCAGTACTGGGGGGCACTATGGGGGTGGGGGAGCATTATAAATACTACAAAGATGAATTACATACACTGATACGAAGAACTATGATATATATATATTTTAATGACACAGAGGTGGCCAATATATATACTAATAATATAGAGGGGGCCATTATATATTATAATATTACATAGGGGCAATTATATATGCTAATAATACAGAGGAGGATATTATATATACTAATAATACAGAGGGGCCCATTATATATCCTATTAATACAGAGGGGGCCATTATATATACTAATAATACAGAGGGAGCCATTATATATTCTAATAATACATAGGGGGCAATTATATATCCTAATAATACATAGGGACAATTATATATCCTAATAATACAGAGAAGGATATTATATATACTAATAATACAGAGGGCCCATTATATATTCTAATAATACAGATGGTACCATTATGTATTCTAATAATATAAGAAGGACATTATATATACTATTCATACAGAGGGCATTATACATATGAGCACTACAGTGGGGGGTGTCTTTTATCTAGTGGCACTACAGAGGACATTATAATACAGGATACACTACAGAGTACATTATAACTACATGGGCACTGCAGCGGGTCTTTATAAATATTTGGACCACTATAGGAGGCATTATAACTACTGCAGACACTATAGGGGACTTTATTACTACTTCAAGCTCTTATAGGGGTGCCTTATAGACGTGTCTTGTTACTGCCGAGAGCATTATAGGAGGCCTTATTTCTACTAGGCTACACCATATAGGTACATTATTAATATTGGGGGTGCTGTGGGGGCATTATTATTGAGTACAATGCGGAGGATATTACTACTAATGGAGTTGCTATTCGAGGTACTGTAGGGAACACTATTACCATTGAGCACAGTTTGGGAGCATATTATTACGGTGGACTATCTGTATGGAACTAGAACAGTACTAGAAATAGCAGCAGGATGACAGTGTTGGGCACCAGGAAGGAGAGGATGATAGTAAAGTGAGGAATCTAAAAAAATTTTATGTGATAAACTCTGCAGAGATGCAGCTAAAAGAAGGTATCATGGTGGTCTTATCCTCGAATAAAGACATTAAGTAAAAAGTATACATCAAAGTAGACGTCACTGGATGTAAGTGGTACTGTGTTATCCTGTATATTTCATACCAATGTATGTAATGTCCATCCAAATATATTATTCAAAATTGAGAATTTGGCCCAAACTGCTGCAGCCTGGCCCCAGACTTCAGGTCACACTGTGTGTGTTCTGAATTCTAGGACCTACCACCCATCTACTAAATTATCTGTACTCATAGAGTTATCACTGTGTTATCTGTGGTGTTACATAAGACTGCTGATGACATGTAATACATGATCTGTAAACAGGGGCACGTGCACAAGTTGGTGGGGCGCAATACTTGGCTTGCCCCAGGTGCTGGCAACTCACACTGTACTACTGCTCTGACACTCTGCACACCGCCAATCAACTGTTTCAAGGTACAGTAGCTCTAGTTCCATCGTGCAATGGATGGAGTTTATGCCTAAGGACGAGTGAACCGAATATTTTCAGGTTAGTTTTGGATGAAATTAATACAATGGCACATAGCACCATTTTAGTGCACATGTTGGGAAAAAAGCACTAGGGAGGGAGAAGAAGGGTTCTCACGTGACCTTCACAGGAAGTGTGGTCAAGAGCTTGCCCTTATTGGCTCCCAGGCTGATAGATAGCCTGGATGAGCCAATCAATGATGCAGCAGGCAGGGAGGTGACCTAGCAGAACGAGCAGAATGCTATTCTGTGCTGGGCTGTGAATGAAGGTGGTTGGGTGTTACAGTGTCTGCCAGGAAAATGATCTTAGGTAGTCAGGGAGAGTGAAAAAACAATCAGGGACAGTCAGAAATCAATCAAGCTTATTGCCAGGGAGAGTGAAGGGAAAGGCTAGGATTACAAAGAAGAAGAAGAATTATGTGTGTAGAATATGGAGGCAGGGAAGCTGTCAGCCAGGGAGGAAGTAGTTAGGAGGTGTGGCTGCTGTGCCTCCTAGCAGAAGTGTATCTGCAAGGTACTGCAGTGCAGACCTCAAAAGCAGCTACCTGCAGGCAAATACTTCCCCCCCCCCCTTTTTACAGAAATCTTTTTTTTGTGGGGTTCAGTTAAATTAAGCTGCATATATGCATGATAACTGCAAGAATACCCTGAGTGTGGCAGTAATCTATCTGTGCGTATTACGGTGAAATTGAGCATCAAGCCCCAATCGTCTCTTTAACTATATTCAGTTTCCACATGGTCGCAATTTAAAATTTTTAAATTAACCCCTTCCCGACCAGCGCTGTACTAGTACGGACTTTAAAGATGGCGCCCGCTTCTGCATGGCGTGATGGCCGCGGGTGACCTATATATCTAACTAGCAGGCACCTGCGGCTAACGTCCGCGACCGGCTAACGTGCCGATCACGGACATTTAACCCCACGGGTGCCGCGGCTCTCTGCTCTCCGCGCTCTGGCTCCCTCGTGTGGTGATCGGAGGAGCCAAAACATGCCTGCAGCAGCCCCTGTCATAGTAAATGACAGGAGGCTCCTGCATAGGCTTTCCTATGGAGCCCTTGCCTGTAATAGGGCTCCATAGGAAAGCACTAAAATCAACATAGACTCCAATGTAAGTGCATTGGAGTCTATGATATAAGCAATCCACCCCCCACTGAGAAGAGTGGGAGTCGTGTCTGGTGCCATCCTCATCATCGTCTTCTTGCTCCTCCACCTCCGATTCCTCTTCCTCCTCTTGCAATGACAGCTCCTCATCCTCATCTTCCTCCTCCATGGTAGATTCTCTTTGTGTGCCCCCAACAGCTACAGGGCGGACAGAAAGATGCGCCAGATGCTCTTCTTATTTTGTGGTCCCCTGCAGCATAAGCATCAGCATCTGTTCTAAGATAAATATGAGAGGGATGATGTTGTTCATGCTGCAGTTTTCCCTGCTGACAAACTTTGTGGCCTTGAAGGGCTTCAGCACCTGACTCGGATGAGCTGCCACTGCCTGGTATCGAAGCAACACATGCTCCCTGCTGCTGAGGCTGTCTGCTGCATGACAAAATCGTTCATGGCTTTCTGCTGTCAGCCAACCTTCAGGATGTTTGCTGCTTGATGTACTTGAGCAACTGATTGCTGGTGTGGCTACTCTCTCCTTGGCCGATCAGTTCCAATATGGTGTGGAAACGCTTGACCTGACACATATGATAGGAAGGAGGAGTAGTATGAGTAACCCTGTGACCAACTGCTGTTGGGAAAGAGAATGTGTCCATGGAGGAGGCAGATAAGTGCCTGGTGTGGGAGCCAGGCAAACACAATCATGGGGTCAAAAGCAACTGGCCTTGTTGCCGGGGTGCCGCCTCACTGCTGCCGGAAAAAACATTGACCCAGTGGGCCGTGAAAGACATGTACTGTCTCTGCCCGAAAGAGCTGCTCCAGATGTCCACCGTGGTGTGAACCTTGCCGCACAGTGAAAACTGCAGGTAGCTGTATGGGGGCTCATTTTTTGCGGGGCGATCTGAACTTTTTATTGATACCATTCTGGGGTGTGTGACTTTTTGATCGCTTTTTATTTAATAAAAAAAAAAGCAACAAAAAATGGCGAATCGGCCATGAAAGAAGCGGCTCATCGGGCACGCTGGCCAGAATGGAGACCTGTATGCTCGTTTGTTTATGTAGTGACAGGCGTATGAGATCAAGTAATCTGATTACTGGATAGCCATACTTTTAGACCCTCGCTATAAAGGCACAATGGGGGTATGTTTTCCTCTGGCAGAAAGGGAGGACAAATTATTTTACTACCAGGAAACACTGTGTACGCAGCTTGCCGCAGCTTATGATGAGCAGGCGCTTGCCGCCAGCATGTCTGAATGGGAGGCCCCCTGCAGAGTCACCCCTCTCCCTCCGCCATAAGTAGCAGAAGTCACAGCAGTAGCAACAGCAATTTCAATCTCCTCAACATGATAGAGCAGTTTCTACACGTGCCACACCAGGCAGAGGCCAGTCAGCAAGCCAACAGTTCCTGCCTCAACTCCCAGGTTCTGGCCTACCTGTCACATACCCTGTTCCGTGACCCCATGGATTTCTGGGCAGGCAGACTGGAACAGTGGCCTGAACTGGCACAGCAGTCTTCTTTCTTGCCCAGCCACCAGTGTCATCTCGGAGAGGGTTTTCAGAGCCACGGGGGACATGGTGACACCCAAATGGACCAAGTTGTCCTCCGCCAGTGTCCAAAACATTACTTTTGTCAAAATGAACAAAGCCTGGATTCAGGATTTTCACACTCCTCTAGCTGATTCCTATGAATAGACCTATTGTATTCAGTTTCCATACAGTTGAAATGAAAAAAATCTCAGTCTCCTCAAAAAAAAAAAAAAAATTTTTTTTTTTTTGGGGGGGTTGGGTTTATTTCATTAAGCATCAATGTGTATGATTCATGCACCAATAACAACATTTTCTCACAGCTCAGGCCGATTTCGATGAATACACATTGCTTTGCTGGTGGTGCCCCATCTTGCCACTGTTTCTGTCTGTTTGCCTGCCTACTATCACATTCTGTACGACTGCTGCTGCTGCTGGGGCCTACATCATGCAACTAATGCCTCTATCGTCAGTTTACGTGCATTCAGTTTCCACACGGTTGAAATTTTCTTTTTGGGGGGGTTTAAATTACTTTAAGCAGCATCAATATACGTGTTCTATGCATCAGAATCAACATTTTCTCACAGCTTGGTCTGATTCCGATGAATACGCATCGCCTTGCTGGCGATGGTGCCCCATCTTGTCACTGTTGCTATCTGTCTGTCTGGCTACCATCACGTTCTGTACAGCTTCTGTATGGCTGCTAGACAGGGGCTGGCTGGCAAATTTTAGCCTGGGGGGCAAGCACACAGCACTGGCCCATGTGTAGCTGCCCATCTTAACCGGTTTAACTCCGCCTACCATATAAAGGCGGTATAGGTAACTGGGCTTTAAATCAGTAAAAGGCAGCAGCTGGTTGTGTTTTCACGTTGGGATCGCACGCACATGTGCAATCCCAGATACAGAACATTACTGAGTCTATAGCAACAACCTGATCATTACAGGGGCAAGATTTACCAACTCTTGAGCTGAAGAGACTCCATAATGGGATCTGATCAGGAAGCTGCTTCTCTACCGGATAAAAAGGTTTTGCGTGCAGGACTTTTCTGTCCGGTCTTTTTGACAGAATCTGTGACAGTGGCCCGAACTCAGATGTGAATGAATGGTATTAGACTGAAGTATAGCATCAGATGCACGTATAACACACAAATACAGAGCAAGAACCAAGATTACCACATACATACAGCACCAGAACCAAACCTATAAGTCAAACACAGCACCAGAACCAAGTTCACTACATGAATACAGCACCAGAACCAGACCAATGAGTCAAATACAGTACCACAACCAAGTTCACTACATAAATACAGCACCAGAACCGTGTGCAGTACATTTATACATCACCAGATTTTAAAAGTTCAGCACAGATACCATCTGAGTAGTCAGGTCAGCCCTCACCATATGAAACTATAGCTCCCAGCATGGCCTGAACAGCAGTAAAGGGATGCTGGGAGTTGTTGTTTCACAAAACAGCATGCTACCACACCAATCATCAGCTATAGATCATCCAGGTGACTACAGCCCTCATCATACACAGTCAGTAGCAGAATAATCACTTCCATTCAGTGACTTACAGATGACGTCTCCTCCTGAGTTCTTCTCCATCTGATTCAGACCACCATGATGACATCTCCCGACCACAATTCAGATTTTGCCGAGAAGATGTCTTCAGCTTCACGCTTTACCAACACATTGGCATCCTGCATACCGACACAAACTCATCTTAGTGCCACATGCTGTGCCCCGAATATAACAGCAGCATTAATGCTACACACAAGGCCCCCAATGGTAGTGCCCTCTGTATATAGTGCCACATACTCTGTGCCCTCTGTATACAGTGCCACATGCTCTGTGCCCTCTGTATATAGTGCCACATGCTCTGTGCCCTCTGTATACAGTGCCATATGCCCTGTGCCCTCTGTATATAGTGCCACATTCTCTGTGTCCTCTGTATATAGTGCCACATACTCTTTGCCCTCTGTATATAGTGCCACATGCTTTGTGCCCTGTGTATATAGTGCCACATGCTCTGTGCCCTCTATTTAAAGTGCAATATGCTCTGTGCCCTCTGTACAGTGCCAACACGCTCTGTGCCTTCTGTATATAGTGCCCCATGCTCTGTGCCCCCTGTATATAGTGCCACATGTTTTGTGCCCCTTATAAATAGTGCCTCTTATATGTGCTTCCTTTATGTATAGTGTCTCTTCAATGTGCTCCCTTTATGTATAATGCTTCTTCTATGGGCCCTTTTTGTATAGTGTCTTTTCTATGTGCCCCCTTTATGTATAATGCTTCTTCTATGTGCCCCCTTTTATGTATAATGCTTCTTCTATGTGCCCCTTTTAGGTATAATGCTTCTATGTGCCCCTTTTATGTAAAATGCCTCTTCTATGTGCCCCTTTTATGTATAGCGCCTCTTCTATGTGCCCCTTTTATGTATAGTGCCTCTTCTATGTGCCCCCTTTACGTATACTGCCTCTTCTATGTGCCCCTTTTATGTATAGTGCCTCTTCTATGTGCCCCTTTATGTATAGTGCCTCTTCTTATTGTACAGTACCTCTTCTATGTGCCCCCTTTATGTATAGTGCCTTTTCTTTTTGTACAGTACCTCTTCTATGTGCCCTCTTTATGTATAGTGCCTCTTCTTTTTGTGCAGTGCCTCTTAACATAACTGGTTAAATGTTCCTGAAGGTCAAATGACAAGAGGCATAATAGATGCAGTGGGTACATAGATATAGTATATACAGCAGTGTACTGATATGTGCGGTACGAGTTACAACTTGTATTTCAAATATCAGTACACTGCTGTATATACTATCTGTACACAATACATCTATTATACCTCATACCTCACATATAAGTACATCGGCTGTGTATACTATATATCTGTATCCACTGCATCTATTATACTTTTATAATACATGCAGTATATACAGATACAGTACAGACCAAAAGTTTGGACACACCTTCTCATTCAAAGAGTTTTCTGTATTTTCATGACTATGAAAATTGTAGATTCACACTGAAGGCATCAAAACTATGAATTAACACACGTGGAATTATATACTTAACAAAAAAATGTGAAACAACTGAAAATATGTCTTATATTCTAGGTTCTTCAAAGTAGCCACCTTTTGCTTTGATTACTGCTTTCACACTCTTGGCATTCTTTTGATGAGCTTCAAGAGGTAGTCACCTAAAATGTTTTTCATTTCATAGGTGTGCCCTGTCAGGTTTAATAAGTGGGATTTCTTGCCTTATAAATGGCGTTGGGACCATGAGTTGTGTTGGGCGGAAGTCAGGTGGATACACAGCTGATAGTCCTGCTGAATAGATTGTTAGAATTTGTATTATGGCAAGAAAAAAGCAGCTAAGTAAAGAAAAACGAGTGGCCATCATTACGTTAAGAAATGAAGGTCAGTCAGTCCGAAAAATTGGGAAAACTTTGAAAGTGTCCCCAAGTGCAGTCGCAAAAACTATCAAGCGCTACAAAGAAACTGGCTCACATGAGGACCGCTCCAGGAAAGAAAGACCAAGAGTCACCTCTGCTGCAGAGGATAAGTTCATCCAAGTCACCAGCCTCAGAAATCGCAGGTTAACAGCAGCTCAGATCAGAGACCAGGTCAATGCTACACAGAGTTCTAGCAGCAGACACATCTCTACAACAACTATTAAGAGGAGACTGTGTGCAGCAGGCCTTCATGGTAATATAGCTGCTAGGAAACCACTGCTAAGGACAGGCAACAAGCAGAAGAGACTTGTTTGGGATAAAGAACACAAGGAATGGACATTAGACCAGTGGAAATCTGTGCTTTGGTCTGATGAGTCCAAATTTGAGATCTTTGGTTCCAACCACCATGTCTTTGTGCGACGCAGAAAAGGTGAACGGATGAATTCTACATGCCTGGTTCCCACCGTGAATCATGGAGGAGGAGGTGTGATGGTGTGGGGGTGCTTTGCTGGTGACACTGTTGGGGATTTATTAAAAATTGAAGGCATACTGAACCAGCATGGTTACCACAGCATCTTGCAGCGGCATGCTATTCCATCCGGTTTGCGTTTAGTTGGACCATCATTAATTTATCAACAGGACAATCACCCCAAACACACCTCCAGGCTGTGTAAGGGCTATTTGACCAAGAAGGAGAGTGATGGGGTGCTACACCAGATGACCTGGCCTCCACACTCACCAGACCTGAACCCAATCGAGATGGTTTGGAGTGAGCTGGACCGCAGAGTGCTAAGCATCTCTGGGAACTCCTTCAAGACTGTTGGAATACCATTTCAGGAGACTACCATCAAGAGAATGCGAAGAGTGTGAAAGCAGTAATCAAAGCAAAAGGTGTCTACTTTGAAGAACCTAGAATATAAGACATATTTTCAGTTGTTTCACACTTTTTTGTTAAGTATATAATTCCGCATGTGTTAATTCATAGTTTTGATGCCTTCAGTGTGAATCTACAATTTTCATAGTCATGAAAATACAGAAAACTCTTTGAATGAGAAGGTGTGTCCAAACTTTTGGTCTGTACTGTATATAGTATATACAGCAGTGTACTGATATGTGAGGTATGAGGTATAACAGACACAGTGTGTACAGATATATAGTATATATAGTAGTGTACTGATATGTGAGGTATGAGGTATAATAGATGCAGTGTGCACATATATATAGTATATACAGCAGTGTACTGATATTTGGAATACAAGGTGTAACTCGTACCGCACATATCAGAGCACTGCTGTATATACTATATATCTGTATCCACTGCATCTATTATACTTTTATAATACATGCAGTATATACAGATATATAGTATATACAGCAGTGTACTGATATGTGAAGTATGGTATCTGTGTTTTGCGGATCCACAATTTGCAGACCGCAAAATACATACGGTCATGTGAATGTAGCCTTGGGGTTAGGTGTCAGTATTAGGATTAGGGGTCAATATGGCATAGTATTAGAGTTAGGGACAGTATTAGGGGTCAGTATTAGGGTTAGGGACAGTATTAGGGGTCACTACTAGTGTAGAGGTCAGTGGCCAGTATTAGGGGTCAGTACTAGTGTAGAGGTCAGGGGCCAGTACTAGGGTAGGGGCCAGTATTAGGTATCAGTACTAGTGTAGAGGTCAGGGGCAAATACTAGGGTAGGGGTCAGTATTAGGGATCAGTACTAGTGTAGAGGTCAGGGGCAAATACTAGGGTAGGGGTCAGTATTAGGGATCAGTACTAGTGTAGAGGTCAGGGGCCAGTACTAGGGTAGGGGCCAGTATTAGGGATCAATACTAGTGTAGAGGTCAGGGGCCAATACTAGGTTAGGGGTCAGGGACCAGTATTAGGGGTCAGTACTAGTGTAGGGGTCAGGGGCCAATACTAGGGTAGGGGTCAAGGACCAGTATTAGGGGTCAGTAATAGTGTAGGGGTCAGGGACCAGTAGTAGGGTATGGGCCAGAATTAGGGGTCAGTACTAGTGTTGGGGTCAGGGGCCAGTACTAGGGTAGGGGTCAGTGGCCAGTATTAGGGGTCAGACAGGACCAGTTTTAGGGGTCAGGGGCTACTAGCAGGGTTAGGGCGTCATATGGATAGAATGGGGGAGGGTACTTGCAGTTCTCTCACCTGTCCTGGCACGGTCCCACAATACAGACCCGGCCTCTCCTGGCGGTTCTGCTTCTCAAGATCATCGCAGGCAGCGCAATGATGTCATCTCACCGCCTATGTCACATCAGTGCGCCGGCTGGGAATAGCGGAGCAGGGAACCAGTGTTTCCCTTGTCCCCCCGGCGCTGCTGCAGGCAGTGGACGCAGATACAATTGAGTAGAGGGGCCACAGCGGCCCTAGATCTACCGGCCCAGGAGGGCAAGTGCCCTCCTGCCCCCTGGCCCAGCCCGCCCCTGCTGCTAGAGGGGGGTATATACCAATTTTCAGGGCAATTGGAGCAACTTCGGTTAGGACCTCAATAATTCAGGTCCGAAACAAACATTCAAAAATTCGGTGAACTGTACCTGAAACAAGTCTCGACTGGTTCTCTCATCTCTACTTATAACTACAGTGTGGCAGTAGCCAGCTCCATCCACTACACAGTGAACAGATCTGTGTAGTTCCGGCGCCAACCTCCAATGAAATATTGATGGCCTGTTCTGCGGATAGGCCATAAATGTGGAGTGGAGAACCCATTTAAAGTAACGTCTGAGAGCAGGGTAATGGCAAATAAGGGTCCATACACACGAACGTATATTTGCGGGTCCGCATTATTGCGGACCCGCAAATATACGGGGGCCACCCAGCATGTGTTCCGCAGCGCTCGGAACACACTCCGGGCGGCCCCATTGAAAATGCCTTTACTTGTCCGTGCGTACGGACAAGTATAGGACATGCTCCAAATGAGCCCCGGCACGGAGCTAGCTCCGTGCCGCGGCTCCCGGCCCCATAGGGGTGAATGGGGCCGCATCTAATCCGCAATTTTGGCAGATATTGTGTTATATGCAGATTTTGTGGATAATTTTATCTTATTCATTGAAAAGGTAAAATGTCAGATGAAGGTCTGTGACAAATCTGGAAAAGAATGCATTGCACATTCATTGTACTGTAAACTGTTGAGGATTTTCAGTTCACAATATGCACAGAAAATTCACAACATATCTGTGAAGCATGAATTCACCTTTATGGTCCTTACACACATAAATTTGCACTGGTGTTTTTTTCGGCTATAAAAATGCCAGAATAGGTGCCTACATTTTTTATGGAGCACCTGTGTTTTTGCTGCATTGTTAGTGATATTTTTTCAGGGGTAGTTTGCAAACAGTATGTTTGCCCACTGGCATTTTCCTATATAGAGAAGGTGTGAAAATGCCTGAAAAAAAACGCCAAGAGCTACCACACTACAGCATGCTGCATTTTTTAAAAGGAGGCAGAACGTCAAGACGGCAACTAATTAACAACTGTAAGGATCACTCTGTCTGCTTGGGACAGCGATGACAGACTACTCATCAAACAGGGGGTGTTCAAGTTCAAACTGTGCTTTATTTGTCACACAGCACATCACACTTCCAAGTTTGCCATCACTTGGCACGATGAACACAGTTCCACACACCACAAAATAAACAAATCTTGCCCGTCTAGACTCTCACTAAGGGCTCATGCACAAAACCATATGTATTTTGCGGCCCGCAAAAAACAGATCCGCAAAAAATACGGATGACATCCATGTGTATTCCGTATTTTGCGTGACAGAACAGCTTCTATAGGCATCTTTCTCAATTCCTCTGAAACTGACACACTGAGGTTGCTTTATACCCCAGTGATTATCCCACCTGGCCTCAGCTGAGATTACCTCGGGCCGGAATGGCAGGTTCTCACTGCCTCTTGTACTTTACCATACACATCACCACACAACTAATTAACGCCAGTAACAAAAAAAAATGCTTGTGTGGCCTGCCATTCATAATTCCCGTAGATCTTCAGTTAACATGTGAATCTGGGGTTTTAAAACACACCAAAAAACATAACTGCAAAAATGCCACTAAAAACGCAAAAGTACAGAAAAATACCAGCAAAAACATATGTGTGAAATCACCTTTAAAGACATTTCTATAATATATGTGAAGTAAAAACTAACTGTACACATTATATAACTGCTAAGCAAAAATCAAAATGACTACAAATGTTATCCCTCCCCCCTCAAACTGCCCACACAAGCAATCACAAGGTAACAGTACCATGGCAAAAATTTCATTTTTATTTATTTCATTTCATTTTTACATCGAGCAGCATAGTTTGGTGACCTGACAGAGGCACACATAAAGACATGCCTATAGCCTGTCCACCAACTTATAGCTAGGGATAACTATTGACTTCATGAGTGAAAAGTGCCACAATCCTGCAAAATATACCTCACAGGGGCAGGGGCGGTCTTGGCATTTCTGGGGCCCTAAGCGAAGTTATGTCCGGGGGCCCCCCCCCCCAATGACGCGTCACGCCCCTGATGACACGCCCTCTGATGACATGCCCTTTGATGACACGCCCTCTGATGACATGCCCTCTGATGACACGCCCCCTCCCCAATGACACCCCCCCACACACACACACACACACATCAAAGACTTTTTTAACAATAAAATACTGTCAAACGATTAACAATTAACTCACTGTTAAACAATGAAAGAATGTGTTTTTTCCACACTTATCATATATCACTCTCCTATCTGTTATTCACACACACACTTGTCATATATGATTCTTCTGTTTGCCTCTGTGTCTCCTGTTTTATTTTTCTCTGTCCCTTCTTTATCACTGTCTTCCCTGCCGGCGCGCACTATGACCTGACGTCTGGTCATAGTGTGCGCCGGCAGGCAAGGCAGTGGAGCAGGGAGCCTGAGGACAGCGGCAGCCAGAACAGGTAAGTATGCTTTTTTTTAAGTGGCTGGGTGGGCTGATCTGAGGTCTGAGGGGAGCCACAAGACGCTGGTCTGAGGGGGGCACAACCCTGGTCTGAGGGGGGCACAAGACGTTGACCTGAGGTCTGAGGGGGGCACATTGTGTTGATCTGAGGTCTGATGGGGGCACATGGGGGCACATTGTGTTGATCTGAGGTCTGATGGGGGCACATTGTGTTGATCTGAGGTCTGATGGGGGCACAAGACGCTGATCTGAGGTCTGATGGGGGTACAAGACGCTGATCTGAGGTCTGATGGGGGCACAATGTGTTGATCTGAGGATTATTATCCCTGTACGGTGACATCACTGTGTTTATTATCCCTGTACGGTGACATCACTGTGTTTATTATCCCTGTACAGTGACATCACTGTGTTTATTATCTCTGTACAGTGACATCACTGTGTTTATTATCTCTGTACAGTGACATCACTGTGTTTATTATCCCTGTACGGTGACATCACTGTGTTTATTATCCCTGTATGGTGACATCACTGTGTTTATTATCTCTGTACGGTGACATCACTGTGTTTATTATCCCTGTACAGTGACATCGCTGTGTGTATTATCCCACTGCAGGAAGAGGTAAGTGGTCTGTGTTTGTGTGTTTGTTTTCTATTTTTCAGGGTCGTGAATGCAGAGGACTACGTCGGATTCGGTGGACTACGTCGGACCAGCTTTTTTTTTTTTTTTAATAAAATGGTCAAACAGGGGTCTGGGGGAGTGTTTATTTCAATAAAATGTTTTATACTTGTGTGTGTGTATTTTTTTTACAATACTACAGTTTTAGTAATTACGGCTATCTACAGACGGCCCTGATTACTAATACTGGGCTTAGTGCTTGCCGGTATGGCAGGCCAGCACTAACCCCAACATCTATTACCTCGGCACCCACCGCCACCAGGGGTGCCGGGAAGAGCCGGGTACCCGCAGGACCGGACCTTCTAAATTGAGGGTCTGGCTCTGGGGCGGCTGCAGGCTGGTACCATTAGGCTGGGAAGGGCCAATAACCGTGTCCCTTCCCACCCTGGTAGTGCCAGGCTGCCGCTGCTGGTTGTATCTGGCTGGCAAAGGAAAAAAGGGGGGGACCCCACTCCATTTTTTTACAAAAATAATTAAATAATTAAAAAAAAAAATGGCGTGGGGTCCCCCCCCTTTTTTCCTTCGCCAGCCAGATACAACCAGCAGCGGCAGCCTGGCACTACCAGGGTGGGAAGGGACACGGTTATTGGCCCTTCCCAGCCTAATGGTACCAGCCTGCAGCCGCCCCAGAGCCAGACCCTCAATTTAGAAGGTCCGGTCCTGCGGGTACCCGGCTCTTCCCGGCACCCCTGGTGGCGGTGGGTGCCGAGGTAATAGATGTTGGGGTTAGTGCTGGCCTGCCATACCGGCAAGCACTAAGCCCAGTATTAGTAATCAGGGCCGTCTGTAGATAGCCGTAATTACTAAAACTGTAGTATTGTAAAAAAAATACACACACACAAGTATAAACATTTTATCGAAATAAACACTCCCCCAGACCCCTGTTTGACCATTTTATTAAAAAAAAAAAAAAAAGCTGGTCCGACGTAGTCCACCGAATCCGACGTAGTCCTCTGCATTCACGACCCTGGAAAATAGAAAACAAACACACAAACACAGACCACTTACCTCTTCCTGCACTGGGATAATACACACAGCGATGTCACTGTACAGGGATAATAAACACAGTGATGTCACCATACAGGGATAACAAACACAATGATGTCACAGTACAGAGATAATAAACACAGTGATGTCACAGTACAGGGATAATACACACAGCGATGTCACTGTACAGGGATAATAAACACAGAGATGTCACCGTACAGAGATAATAAACACAGTGATGTCACAGTACAGAGATAATAAACACAGTGATATCACAGTACAGGGATAATACACACAGCGATGTCACTGTACAGGGATAATAAACACAGTGATGTCACCGTACAGGGATAATAAACACAGTGATGTCACCGTACAGGGATAATAATCCTCAGATCAACACATTGTGCCCCCATCAGACCTCAGATCTTGCCCCATCAGACCTCAGATCATCAGAATGTGCCCCCATCAGACCTCAGATCAGCGTATTGTGCCCCCATCAGACCTCAGATCATCCCACTGTGCCCCCATGAGACCTCAGATCAGCGTAATGTGCCCCCATGAGACCTCAGATCAGCGTAATGTGCCCCCATGAGACCTCAGATCAGCGTAATGTGCCCCCATAAGATTTCAGATCAGCGTAATGTGCCCCCATGAGACCTCAGATCAGCGTAATGTGCCCCATGAGACCTCAGATCAGCGTAATGCGCCCCATGAGACCTCAGATCAGCGTAATGTGCCCCCATGAGACCTCAGATCAGGGTAATGTGCCCCCATGAGACCTCAGATCAGCAGAATGTGCCCCCATGAGACCTCAGACCCAGCGTAATGTGCCCCCATCAGACCTCAGAGCAGCGTATTGGTGCCCCCATCAGACCTCAGAGCAGCATATTGTGCCCCATCAGACCTCAGAGCTGCTCATGGGGCCCCCATCAAACCTCAGATCAGCGTATTGTTCCCGCCATCAGACCCCAGATCAGCGTATTGTGCCCCCATCAGACCTCAGATCAGCAAAATGTGCCCCCATCAGACCTCAGATCAGCTTAATGTACCCCCATCAGAGCTCAGATCAGCGTATTGTGCCCCCATCAGACCTCAGATCATCCCACTGTGCCCCCATGAGACCTCAGATCAGCGTAATGTGCCCCCATGAGACCTCAGATCAGGGTAATGTGCCCCCATCAGACCTCAGATCAGCTTATTGTGCCGCCATCAGACCTCAGATCATCCCACCCAGCCACATAAGAGTAAAAATAAAAAAGCTTTCTTACCTGTCCTGCGGCTGCCCTCCGGTTCGGCGCTCCACTCTCTTTCCCTGGCTGGCGCGCACTATGACCTGACGCTGCGCAGCGTCAGGTCATAGTGCACGCCGGCCAGGGAACAGAGTGGAGCGCCGGACCGGAGGGCAGCCGCAGGACAGGTAAGAAAGCTTTTTTATTTTACTCTTATGTGGCTGGGTGGGATGTATTAGGAGGGCGGGCGGTCTTGGGCACAACAGCGGAGCGTGGGGGCCCCCTTAGACGTCGGGGGCCCCACGCAAATGAATAGGATGCGTGGTGCCCAAGACCGCCCTGCACAGGGTCCCTTTACAGCTACTTGCTGTGTATTTGCAATTTGCCCACACAAATATCATCTTTCCTCTCCTTCAGGGAACAATCCGTAGGAGGACTTTTTTTGTGGAACTATTTGTACTTTATAATAGCATTTAAATTTGCATATAATTAGAGATGAGCGAATCATTAAAAAAATTATTCGCCGAACATTCGCCAAAGTTTTCCTAAGATTCGTATATTCGACGAATAAATTTGTTGTATTTGCGTACAGAATATAAGTTATTATGTGCTGTTAGTGAACATTCACGCACTAATAACGAAACGTACAGTTAAAAAATGTACGCAACTTCTTGGAAGACGTACGCATGAGCGTACATATAGCTTACGAATCCTCAGCGTACTTGTCTACGCAATTACGTAATACGCAGGCACGTACAACGAGAGGCCGCGGCGTGCACTCCTCAGAGGCAGAGCGAATATTCGAAAATGGCATCCAGACAATCCTCATCATTTAGCTCTGCTGCACATCTGAAATACAGTCATGGCCAAAAGTTTTGAGAATGACACAAATATATATTTTCACATGATCTGCTGCCCTCTGGTTTTTATGTGTGTGTTGTCAGATGTTTTATATCACATACAGAAATATAATTGCAATCATATTATGAGTAACAAAAGCTTATATTGACAGTTAGAATGAGTTAATGCAGCAAGTCAATATTTGCAGTGTTGACCCTTTTTCTTCAGGACCTCTGCAATTCTCCCTGGCATGCTCTCAATCAACTTCTGGACCAAATCCTGACTGATAGC